>ML435663.1:0-42958 GCA_005239525.1 Nicotiana knightiana
TGGCGATTTCCGGTCGGCAGTGGAAAATAGGCTATCGAGGTCGGAATGGAATTTCGGAAGTTGAAACAGTTTTGTAATGTCATTTTGGATATTTCTGCAAAATTTCAGGTTAATCAGAGGTGTTTTGGTTGTTTTCGGCGTAGTTGGCGAATTTTAGGAGTTTCAAAGTTCTTAGGCTTGAATTTGATGAAAATTTGGTGTTTTAGTGTTGTTTTTGGTTTGAAGGCTTGACTAAGTTGGAATAATGCCATGGGGTGTGTTTGTATGTTTGGTTGGGGCCCCGAGGGGCTCGGGATTGATTTCGGATGGTTGACGGGAAATTGGAGTGATTTTTGGAAATCTGCTGTGCTGGTTTGCTGGTGTTTTCGCACCTGCGGAAGAGGATTCGCAGGTGCGGTTGCGCAAGAGCGGAGAAAAAGGTCGCAGGTGTGAGGGGTTTGTCGCACCTGCGATGTCGCTGGTGCGGAAGGTGCATCGCACCTGCGAAGCCGCAGGTGCGGAAAGATGGTCGCAGGCGCGAGAATTGGCCGTTAAGTTAGTTTTCACAGGTGCGCACCCTGGGACCGTAGGTGCGGCAAATTGTTCGCAGGTGAAGAAATGACTGTGCAGAACAGTATAAAAAGGACCCCTCCGCGAAATTTCTTATTTTTCATCAATTTGCATGCGGGAGGAGTCCATTGGAAGTTATTTTGAGAGGGAAATTCAAGGTTCTTCCGCAAAGGTAAGTTCTTTGGTTGTTAATCCCATTCCTATGCAATTTTGTTAGGATTAGGCTTGAAAATTTAAGGATTTGGGTAGGGAAAATTTGGAAAAATGGGAGGAAAGAATTGGGATTTCTTTAGAGGTTTTGGAATGGCAATTGTGGTCCGATTTTAGTGTTCTTGGTATGTATAGAATCGTGGGTGGACGAGGTTTGCAGTGATACAAAAATTATCGTATTTTGAGACGTGGGCCTGGGGCTAGGGTTTGGCCGAATTTTGAGATTTTTGACTAAATTGATAATTTTCGATTGGGTTGTGTTCCTTGAGTATATATTGAGAATGTTAACTGGTTTTGGCTAGATTCGGAGCAATCGGGAGCCAATTTGAGGGGTAAAGTCATAGAGGACTAGTGTCGCAGCCCGGTAGAGGTAAGTAATGGTCTTAAATCTTGTCCTGAGGGTATGGAACCTCGGACTTCATTATTTTCTCACTGAATTTGGAATGGCGCACATGTCGGATGAGGAATATGTGGCGCGTACTAATTTTTGGATTGGACTAGGTCCTATCCGCGGCAACTAATGAGTTGCATATTTACTCAAAATCTTATATTAAAATTAAGTTCTAAAGATTTGTGAAATATTTGGGCTGTACGCCGTGTTTGGGGCCTCGTGCCAATCTGTTTAAACCCTTTGAGGGTGTTTTACTGCTGTTTTCCTCACTACCTGTTGATGATTTTACTCAGCATCATTGTGCATACTATTTTATTTGAAACTCAGCCTGATTTACACAACATGAACATTAAAATGATGTTTTCGGGTCGAGTACCCGTTCTATCACTTCGCCCGAGGGGCTTTTCGAGTGGTTCCACTGAGTGTGGCCGATGGCCAAGAGTGATGGTGAGGTGCTGAGTGATATTAGCGCTTGGGCTGAAGGAGCCTCTCCGGAGTCTGTACACACCTCCAGTGAGCGCATCGAGTGCGAGTGATTGAGTGATTGGGAGGCATGAGTGGCTCTTAGGTGCTGAATGATTGTGAGGTGCTGAGGTATTGTGAGGCATGCCCGAGGGGCTGATTATGAAACATGTTTTTGCCCGAGGGGCTACTTGAGATTTTACTACATTCATTTGCATACCAAATCTTTGTTTTAAAGTTGTTAAAAATTGTGCATTGTTTTAAGGACTTTTATGAAGTTTATTTCTAACGCATGATGATTTCGTATATCTATGTATACTATTGGAAAGTAAGGCTGTGTATATTGTGAATTGATGACATTGACTTTTATGTGATTCCTTGCTACTTAGACTTGATTTATTTCCATTACTACTGAGTTGGCATACTCACATTACTCCCTGCACCTCTGTGTGCAGATTTAGGAGCAGATATCGAGCATTAGCTTTTATATCTATATCGCAGTGGAGCCGGATCGTGGGGATATAGAGGTAGCTGTTCGGCGTTCGCAGCATCTCTGTTTTCCCTTCTTGTTGTATTTAGCTTTGATTCGGAGTTTTGTATCATAATACTTTATTTTGGCTTATTTCACTAGATGTTCATGACATGTTGGCTCCGGGTTTTGGGGATGGCAGTACTGTATATAAAATTTGCCTATTATGTTACGTAAATTTTCTGTATATTGTTATGAATTGCTTGAAACTTAAATGGGATGTTCAAAAGAAAATGTGAACTCGCGGTAGTCGGCTAGCCTAGTTCCTCGATAGGCGCCATCACGACCGGTTAGGATTTGGGGTCGTGACAGTTTGGTATCAGAGCCCTAGGTTACATAGGACTCAACGGTCATGAGCAGGTTTAGTAGAGTCTTGCGGATCGGTACGGAGACGTCTGTACTTATCTTCGAGAGGCTGCCGAACTTTTAGGAAACATTCTATCTTTCTTGAACTCTTTCGTGCTGATCTATTATTCTTGAAAATCTGAACTTACGTTGTTTCATTCTCTCACAGATGTTGAGGAAATGCAATACCGATCAGGGTGACCAGTCACCGGCTAGACCAGCGAAAGGTCGAGGCCGTGGTAGAGGTAGGGGCCAGCCCGCGCAGCAGCCGGGGCAGTACCTCAGGATCCCCCTATTGATCATGATCAGGTTCCCGCCGATGGTGTCCCAGCGGGACAGGCTCAGGCACCAGCAGTGCCTATGGTTATTCTGGGTCTTCAGGAGGCCCTGTCTCAGATATTGTCAGTATGCACCGATTTGGCTCAGACCGTTGCCATGTCTTCTTCTACCACCACAACTCAGGACGGGGGAGGCAACCAGACTCCAGCTGCCCGGGCACCTGAGCAGGTTGCACAGGGTATTCAGGCACTGAGAGAAGCCCCAGCTCAGCCAGCTGCTCCGGTTCAGGATTATGTGGTCCCTGCTATGCCTGAGGATGAGCAACGTAGGTTGGAGAGATTTAGCAGACTTCAGCCTTTGAGTTTCAGCGGTACAGAGGGCGAGGATGCCCAAGTATTTCTAAATAGGTGCCAGAGGATACTGTGCACCACGGGTAATCTGGAGACCAGTGGGGTCTCGTTTGTTACATTTCAGTTTGCGGGTGCTGCCTTTACTTGGTGGGAGTCTTTCGAGAGGCGTAGATCGGCTGGTTCAACACCTCTTACCTGGCAGCAGTTCTCCATGATCTTTTTGGAGAATTATGTTCCTCGACCCCAAAGAGAGGAGCAACGTAGGCAGTTTGAGCAGATGCGTCAGGGAGAGTTATCAGTCACTCAGTACGAGATGAGATTTTATGAGTTGGCTAGGCATGCTTCTGAGATTATCCCTACTGATAGGGAGAGGGAGAGGAGGTTCGTAGATGGTCTTTCTTATCAGCTTCGGTTTTTTATGACTCGGGAGAGAGTATAGGGTGCTTCATTCGAGCAGGTTGTTGACATAGCTCGAGATATTGAGTCTGTTCACTGCCAGGAGAGGGAGGAGAGGGAGGCCAAGAGGTCTCGTGATTCGGGCAGTTCCAGTGGTGCTCCCTTCAGGGGACAGTTTCAGCAGGGTAGGGGCCGTTCATTCAGGCCTCCTCAGTCAGGCTTTCCAGCATATAGTGGCGCATCTTCGGTGCAGGGTCCCCGTGGTTCTCAGTCAGGACGTACTTCTTTTGGTTCCCTCCCAGCTCAGAGTGCAGCTCGCGCACCTCCAGTTTAGGGTTCATCTATACAGGAGTCTTCCAGTGGCCGTACATGTGCTAGGGGTTTCTATCAGCCCCCGCCTCCAGCTCCAGGTAGTTGTTTTGAGTGTGGAGAGTTCAGGCACGGGTGGAGGTAGTGTCCCCGTTGTTCTGGTGGATCTTCTCAGCAGAGGGGCCAGCCCTCGACTTCAGCTCCAGTCACTTCACCGCCCGCCTAGGTAGCCAGGGGTGGTGGTCAGTCAGCCAGAGGCCGCCCTAGAGGGGGAGGTTGAGCAGGGGGATGTCCGGCTCATATGTATGCATTTCCAGCCAGGCCGGATGCTATGTCCGCAGATGTCGTGATTGCAGGTATTGTTTCAGTCTGTTGCCGTGATGCCTTGGCCTTATTTGACCCTGGTTCCACATATTCTTATGTTTCTTCATATTTTGCTGATTTTCTGGATGTGCCCTGTGAGTCTCTAGTCACCTCTATTCATGTGTCGACTCCGGTGGGCGATATTGTTGTTGTGGACCATGTGTATCGGTCGTGCGTTATATCTATTGGGGGTCTGGAGACCCGAGTGGACATACTATTACCCAGCATGGTCGATTTTGACAAGATCTTGGGCATAGATTGGTTATCTCTGTGCCATGCTGTTCTTGATTGTCACACTAAGACCGTGACCTTAGCTATGCGGGGGTTCCCGAGGGTTGAGCGGAGAGGTTCTTTCGAGTATATGCCTAGCAGGGTGATTTCTTACCTGAAGGCTCAGCGCATGGTTGGGAAATGGTGTTTATCTTATTTGGCTTTGTGAGGGATGTCGGTGGTGAGACTCCCGCTATTGACTCAGTTCTTATGGTCCGTGATTTTCCGGATGTGTTTCCTGCAGACCTGCCAGGCATGCCACCTGACAGGGATATTGATTTTGGTATTGACCTGGTGCCAGGCACTCAACCTATTTCTATTCCACCATATCGTATTGCGCCAGCGAAGCTAAAGGAATTGAAGGAGCAGCTTCAGGAGCTCCTGGATAAGGGGTTCATTCGGCCTAGTATGTCACCTTGGGGTGCACCAGTGTTGTTCGTTGAGAAGAAAGAGGGGTCAATGCGTATGTGTATTGACTATCGGCAGTTGAATAGGGTTATGGTGAAGAACCGGTATCCCTTGCCCCACATTGATGATTTGTTTGACCAGCTTCAGGGAGCCAGAGTATTTTCCAAGATTGATTTGAGATCTGGGTACCATCAGTTGAGGATTCAAGATTTTTATATTCCAAAGACTGCTTTCAGGACCAGGTATGGTCATTATGAGTTGTTGGTTATGTCATTTTGGCTGACACAATGCCCCAGCTACGTTCATGCAATTGACGAATTGTGTGTTTCAGCCTTATCTTGATTCCTTCGTCATTGTGTTCATTGATGACATCCTGGTTTATTCTCGTATCCAGGAAGAGCATGCTCAGCATTTGAGAGTTGTGTTGCAGATATTGAGGGAGGAGAAACTTTATGCAAAATTCTCCAAGTGTCAGTTTTGTCTGGGATTGGTAGCTTTCTTGGGGCACGTGGTGTCTAGTGAGGGGATTCAGGTTGATCCAAAGAAGATAGAGGCGGTGCAGAGTTGGCCCAGACCGTCCTCAGCTACAGATATTAGGAGTTTCCTTGGTTTGGCAGGATACTACCGTCGCTTTGTGGAGGGATTCTCTTCGATTGCTTTGCCTTTGACCAGATTGATCCAGAAGGGTGCTCTATTCAGATGGTCTGATGAGTATGAGGAGAGATTTCAGAAGCTCAAGTCAGCATTGACTACAACTCCAGTACTAGTTTTGCCTGCTGGTTCGGGTTCTTACACAGTTTATTGTGATGCTTCTAGAATTGGCTTGGGAGCGTATTATACAGGACGGTAGGGTGATTTCCTACGCGTCCAGACAGTTCAAGGTTCACATGAAGAATTATCTCGTGCACGATCTTGAGTTAGCTGCCATTGTCCATGCCTTAAAGATTTGGCGGCATTATTTGTTTGGAGTGCAGTGTGAGATTTTCACTGATCATCGCAGTTTGTAGTATCTGCTAAGGCAGAACGACTTGAATTTGCGTCAGAGGAGATGGTTAGAGCTCCTCAAAGATTATGACCTCACTATCCTATATCATCCAGGGAAGGCCAATGTACTGGCCGATGCCTTGAGTCGCAGAGCAGAGAGTTTGGGGAGTTTAGCTTACCTTCCAGTAGCAGAGCAGCCATTAGCTCTTGATGTTCAGGCCTTAGCAGGTCATTTGGTGAGATTGGATTTATTAGAGCCCCCGCGGGTGTTGGCTTGTGTAGCCTCCAGGTCTTCTCTTTACGATCAAATTAGAGCACGCCAGTATGATGATCCACATTTGCTTGTTCTTCAGGAGAGAGTATGTCGTGGTGATGCCAGAGATGTGGTTATTGGTGATGCTGGGGTCATGAGGATGCAGGGTCGGATTTGCGTGCCCAATGTAGATGTGCTTCGAGATTTGATTCTAGTAGAGGCTCATAGTTCGCGGTATTCCATCCATCCGGGTGCCGCAAAGATGTATCAGGATTTGAGGCAGCATTATTGGTGGAGGAGAATGAAGAAGGATGTTGTGGAGTTTGTGGCTCGGTGTCTCAACTGTCAGCAGGTCAAGTATGAGCACCAGAGACCTGGTGGATTGCTTCAGAGGTTTGATATTCCGGAGTGGAAGTGGGAGCGGATCACCATGGACTTCGTAGTTGGACTCCCACGGACTTTGAGGAGGTTTGATGCTATATGGGTTATTGTGGATCGGCTGACCAAGTCCGCGCACTTTATTCTTGTTGGTACTACGTATTCATTGGAAAGGTTAGTTGAGATTTATATCAGGGAGATTGTCCGATTGCATGGGGTTCCAGTTTCTATTAATTCCGACAGAGGCACTCAGTTCACATCTCAGTTTTGGAGAGCCGTGCAGAGAGAGTTGGGTAATCAGGTTGAGTTGAGCACAACGTTACATTCTTAGATCGACGGGGAGTCGGAGCGTACCATTCAGATTTTGAGGACATGCTGCGTGCTTGTGTGATTGACTTTGGTGGTTCATGGGATCAGTTTCTGCCACTAGCGGAGTTTGCATATAATAACAGCTATCAGTCGAGTATTCAGATGGCTCCGTATGAGGCCTTGTATGGTAGGAGGTGTAGATCTTCAGTTGGTTGGTTTTAGCCAGGCGAGGCTAGGGTATTGGGAACAGACTTGGTTCAGATGCTTTGAGTACGACAAAGTTGATTCAAGAGCGACTTTGCACGGCACAGTCTAGGCAGAAGAGTTATGCGGACCGGAAGGTCCGAGATGTGTCTTTCATGGTTGGGGATAAGGTGTTGCTGAAGGTGTCACCCATGGAGGGTGTTATAAGATTCGAGAAGAGGGGGAAGCTGAGTCCCAGGTTCATTGGGCCATTTGAGGTACTTCAGAGGGTTGGGTAGGTGGCTTATAGGCTTGCAATGCCTCCCAGTTTATCGAGTATTCATCCAGTATTCCATGTTTCGATGCTTTGGAAGTATGTTGGAGACCCTTCCCATGTTTTGGACTTCAGCACGATTCAGCTCGAGGGTGATATGTCATATGAGGTAGAGCCAGTGGCTATTTTGGGTCGACAGGTCAGGAAGCTGAGGTCTAAAAATATAGTTTTGGTGAAGGTTCAGTGGAGAGGGCAGCCGGTGGAAGATGCCACCTGGGAGACCGAGCGGGAGATGCGGGACAAATATCCTCACTTATTTGAGACTCCAGGTATGTTTCTAGACCCGTTCGAGGATGAATGTTTATTTAAGACGGGGAGGATGTAACGACCCGACCGGTCGTTCCGTGAGGTTTACCCCATTTCCCCTATTTCTGCATTTGTTATGTATCACTATCTTGTTTTTGATGTGTTGGATCAGTTGGTTTGGGTCCGGAGTGGTTATGGTGAGAGTTTAGACATTTAGCCGTTTAAAGTAGCCTAATAGTTGAGAAAGTCAACTGAGAGTTGAATTATTGATAAACGACCTCGAAATGCGGATTTTATGGCTCGAATATCTTTGTTAGGTGATTTGGGACTTAGGAGTGTGTTCGGAATATTTTTGTGATGTCCGTTGTAGAATAAGGCTTGAATTGGCGAAAGTTAGTTTTTGGCGATTTTCGGTCGGCAGTGGAAAATAGGCTATCGAGGTCGGAATGGAATTCCGGAATTGGAACAGTTTCGTAATGTTATTTTGGATATGTCTGCAAAATTTCAGGTTAATCGGAGGTGTTTTTGTAGGTTTTGGCGTAGTTGGCGAATTTTAGGAGTTTCAAATTTCTTAGGCTTGAATTTGATGAAAATTTGATGTTTTCGTGTTGTTTTTGGTGTTTAGAGGGCTCGACTAAGTTGGAATAATTCCATGGGGTGTGTTAGTATGTTTGGTAGGGGACCCGAGGGGCTCGGGATTGATTTCGGATGGTTGACGGGAAGTTTGATGTGATTTTTAGAAATCTGCTGTGCTGGTGTTTTCGCACCTGCGGAAGGGGAGTCGTAGGTGCGGTTGCGCAGGAGCGGAGAAAAAGGTCGCAGGTGCGAGTTTTGACTGTGAAGGGAATGATCCGCAGGTGCGAGGGGTTTGTCGCACCTGCGATGTCGCTGGCGCGGAAGGTGCATCGCACCTCCGAAGCCGCAGGTGCAAAAAGATGGTCGCAGTCGTGAGAATTGGCCGTTAAGTTAGATTTCGCAGGTGCGCACCCTGGGACCGCAGGTGCGGCTAATTGTCCGCAGGTGCGGAAATGACTGTGCAGAATAATATAAAAAGGACCCCTTCGCAAAATTTCTTATTTTTCATCAATTTGCATGCGGGAGGAGTCCATTGGAAGTGATTTTGAGAGGGAAATTCAAGGTTTTTCAGAAAAGGTAAGTTCTTTGGTTGTTAATCCCGTTCCTGTGCTATTTTGTTAGGATTAGGCTTGAAAATTTAAGGATTTGGGTAGGGAAAAGTTGGAAAAATGGGAGGAAAGAATTGGGATTTCTTTAGAGGTTTTGGAATGGCAATTGTTGTCCAATTTTAGTGTTCTTGGTATGTATAGAATCGTGAGGACGATGTTTCCAGTGATGCAAAAATTATCGTATTCCGAGACGTGGGCCCGAGGCTCGGGTTTGGCCGAATTTTGAGATTTTTGACTAAATTGATAATTTTCAATTGGGTTGTGTTCCTTGAGTATATATTGATAATGTTAACTGGTTTTGGCTAGATACGGAGCAATCGAGAGCCAATTTGAGGGGCAAAGGCATAGCGGACTAGTGTCGCGGCCCGGTAGAGGTATGTAATGGTCTTAAATCTTGTCCTGAGGGTATGGAACCCCGTACTGCATTATTTTCTCACTGAATTTGGAATGGCGCACATGTCGGATGACGAATATGTGGCGCGTACTGATTTTTGGATTGGACTAGGTCCTTTCCGCGACAACTAATGAGTTGCATATTTACTCAAAATCTTATATTAAAATTATGTTCTAAAGATTTGTGAAATATTTGAGCTGTAAGTCGTGTTTGGGGCCTCGTGCCAATCTGTTTAGACCCTTTGAGGGCGTTTTACTACTGTTTTCCTCACTACCTGTTGATGATTTTACTCAGCATCATTGTGCATACTATTTATTTGAAACTCACCCTGATTTATACTACATGATCATTAAAATGATGTTTTTGGGTCGAGTACCCCGTTCTATTACTTCGGCCGTGGGGCTTTTCGAGTGGTTCCACCGAGTGTGGCTGAGGGCCAATAGTGATGGTGAGGTGCTGAGTGATATTAGCGCTTGGGCTGAAGGAGCCCCTCCGGAGTCTGTACACACCCCTAGTGAGCGCACCGAGTGCGAGTGATTGGGAGGCATGAGTGGCTGTGAGGTGCTGAGTAATTGTGAGGCGCTGAGGGATTGTGAGGCATGCCCAAGGGGCTGATTATGAAACATGTTTTTGCCCGAGGGGCTACTTGTGATTTTACTACATTCATTTGCATACCAAATCTTTGTTTTAAAGTTATTAAAAATTGTGCATTGTTTTAAGGACTTTAATGAAGTTGATTTCTAAGGCATGATGATTTTGTATATCTATGTATACTATTGGAAAGTAAGGCTGTGTATATTTTGACTTGAGGACATTAATTTTTATGTGATTCCTTAATACTTAGACTTGATTTATTTCCATTACTACTGAGTTGGCGTACTCACATTACTCCCTGCACCTCTGTGTGCAGATTCAGGAGCAGATATCGAGCATTAGCTTTTATATATATATATCGCAGCGGAGCCAGATCGTGGGGATATAGAGGTAGCTGTTCAGCGTTCGTAGCATCTCTGCTTTCCCTTCGTGTTGTATTTAGCTTTGATTCAGAGTTTTGTATCGTAATACTTTATTTTGGCTTATTTCACTAGATGCTCATGACTTGTTGGCTCCGGGTTTTGAGGATGGCAGTACTGTATATAAAATTTGCCTATTATGTTACGTAAATTTTCTGTATATTGTTATGAATTTCTTGAAACTTAAATGGGATTTTCAAAAGAAAATGTGAACACGCGGTAGTCGGCTAGCCTAGTTCCTCGATAGGCGCCATCACGACCGGTTAGGATTTGGGGTCGTGACAACAACTGACTCTATAAATAATTGAAGTATTCTTGCTTGAATCACCAACGCACAAAAGCAGAAATTTATCAAGAATTGAAAGCAAAATTCCCAGTGATTTTGCAAGCAGAATTACTGTACGATGCAAAGGCTTCAGACTAGCTAGAAGAACTAGTTCCATCTGTTTGTCATTGAGTCTAGTTGGTTGTAGTAGACGATTAATATTGTATCTTTTCAGCTTTCATAGAAGCAATTGTAATAGGTACACATTGTTCAAGTTAGAGTTAACTTGAAGCTTGTAGAAATTAGCTAGAGGCTAGTTACTACGAAGGGATTAGAGTTAGTCCTAGGATTACAAAAGAGTTTATTTTGTAAGTCCGTTTGGCTCAGAGTTTTAGTGAAGAGTTTGAGAAAATCCTACTGAGCAGTAGGTCGTGGTTTTTTTCACCTTTTGAGACATGTGTTTTCCACGTAAAAATCTCTGTGTTTTTACTTTACTGTTTTTATTATTCCGCAACAGTAAAAGTTGGAACATCAAGAAGAACCAGGTTCTTCTAGAGAGACAACACTCGAAAAATTGGATACCACACAACTAAACCTATCTTCTTTTGTGGTATTGACGTCTAAAATATCATTTTCCACGAAGGGCGTGGAATGACCATATAGCCTTCCATCACCCTAAGAGAATGACCTACATCCCAGACAGGTTTGCTCAACTGGAAAATGCTACAGAATGGGCGCAATTGTTTGACAATTTGATTGAGAACCGGGTTCAGTGGATGTTCGAATGGTTCCCTACCAGTGAGTTCATCATCAGATCGAGGGAAGCTCCGCACCTCGTGTTGATCGGTTTAAGGGGAATATACCCTTACGCTCCCATCAGGGTTATGAGACAGGTAGGTAGGAAGAAAATTATACCGCGAGTCTCTAAAATGAGCCATTACAGGGCATATTTTCAAGACGACGACATCCCGTACAAATGTGAAGCTCAGCATATGTGGAATCTAAAGGTTATTGTAGAAAAACACCATCAAGCCTGATAGATACCACGCAGGGCATGTATGCCTTTACCTATCATGGTTGGAAGACAGCATAGCAGGGATAGTTGAGCCAAGAATCGGCAGAAATAGGGTCATAGACGAAGCGGCCGAGGCTCAAGTGAAATACAATAAACTACGCAAAAGGGTTCGTGAGTCTGAGGCCGAGCATCTGGAGAAACACAAGACTGATCTGGAACTGATCAATGAGTGGAAGGAAAGGGCTATCAAATCTAATGAAAGGCTGGAATATTTGGAGCAGGGTCTGATGGAGCTAGAGGCGAAGACGAGGAAAAGGGTCGCCGTCTGCCATAATGCTGAGGGAAACGAAAGAGGGAATCTAGCAAGGGTATACGTGCTGTTGGGCATGCACGACCTGGAGAACCTGATTGACGAATCCAAGAAGATCGAGCTTGGGGAAGGTCCTTCTGGGACTAAGTAGTCTAGGTTTCTTTTTCATTGATTTTTTTCAAATGTAATAAGGCCAAGTGCCATTAGTGACTTTATTTCCTGCTTATTATCTTAGTGTTATTTTGGATTCATCTATTTTACATTAATGAAATGAGGCATTTTGGCATCTAAGTTCTCCAAATCAACTTGTCGCTAGGCTTACCTCGGGCACAACGAGGCTCCCAAGTTAGGACACGATTTTATATTTTCTCATGATCCTCACTGATTTGGCTACCTTTTATTTTTATTTTTGTTTCTTTCTTTTGATTATTCCCCCCCAAAGGTTGGTTTGTGCATTTTGGCATCAGCATCATATCACACAAGATCCAGGGGCCCTCCACCTCCTCCTCCTCCTAGTCCACCTAAAGGCAAAGGCAAAGGCAAAATGGAAGATTTGAGCAACATCAGACAAGAAAACACAATGACAGCTGAACGGACAGAAGCTCTTAACAATCAAGGTACTCAGGTTCAGAATGATGCTATGTCACAACTCGAGCAAAGGTTGTTGAAACTCCAAGGGGAGCTTGAGCATGTCCGAAACTTGGCAAATTTATCCTTCTCACTCAGTGTCCCAGATGTCACTCAAAATCCCATACCTCCTCAAAACACCCCAAACAAACAGAACCCTCCCACAACTCATCATCATACAACTCCACCGAAAAATCAAATTATCCCAGCATAACACCAACACCACACTTCCACGCTCCAAGAAACACCCCGCTAATTATCCCTGAACCACAAAACTCCACAAGTGACCCCCTCTATGCTCAAACACCAGGCCATCAGAACAACCCAATATACGTGATGACTCTACCTCACTCCACCCAACACATTTCTTACACACCTGAATCCAGTGAGAAGGATATGCTCATTAAGAATTTGGCCGAGGAGCTCAAGAAGTTGACTAGTCGAGTTCAGGGCGTTGAAGGAAGCAAGGGAGTAGAAGGGTTGAACTACAAGGATCGCTGCATACAGCCCGATGTTGAACTACTAGAGGGTTACAAACCTCCTAAGTTTGAAATGTTCGATGGTACAGGTGATCCCAGGGTCCATTTAAGGACCTATTGTGATAAATTGGTTGGAGTAGGAAGAGACGAGAAGATTCACATGAAATAGTTCATAAGGAGCCTCACAGGAGATGCTTTATCCTGGTACATTAGCCAAAACCCTAAGAAGTGGTCCGATTGGGTCAGTATGGCATCAGACTTCATGGACCGATTCAGGTTCAATAAGGAGAATGCACCAGACGTGTTCTACATCCAGAACCTTAAAAAGAAGCCCACCAAAACTTTTCGCGAGTATGCCGTTCGCTGGAGATCTGAGGCAGCCAAGGTTAGGCCTGCCCTAGAGGAAGAATAAATGAAAAAAATTCTTCGTTCGGGCACAAAATCCACAGTATTATGAGAGGCTAATGGTGATTGAAAACCACAAATTCTCTGACATCATCAAGCTGGGTGAGAGAATTGAAGAATGTATCAAGAGTGGAATGGTCACTAACTTTGAGACACTACAGGCCACCAACAAAACCTTGTAGTTTGGTGGTATATCCACGAAGAAAGATGCAGGAATAGTAATGGTTGCACAGGGACCCAAATCCCCGTTGGTATACCGAACTTCCCCGCTCACCTATAAAGCACCCTCTCCCACCTATCAGTCAGCACCTCCACCGTCTACATATCAGCCATCTCCACCGTCTACATATCAGCCTACTTCCCTATATATTCCCACCACCTCCTGTTTATCATACCTACAACTCTCATCCATCTCACTTCCAATCACCCCCTGCTCGCCAAAATTTCCTGAGACCTCGACCCAACTTTGATCGCAGACCTCCTAAACAATACACTGCCATTGTTGAACCTATCGACAAATTGTATGAAAGATTAAAAGCTACCGGTTATGTCACTCCTATCCCTACTATAACCCCTGAAAATCCATCCCAATGGGTTAATCCAAACAAGACCTGTGCATACCATTTCGGCATGAAGGGGCATACAATTGATGAATGTCGCTCATTGAAAGATAAGATCCAGTGTATGATTGACAACAAGGTCATCCAGGCAAAAGAAGATGCTCCCAATGTTCGCAACAATCCGCTTCCAGACCAAAGGGGTATAAACATGATAGAGATAGAAGAATATTGGGACCCAGAGGGGTCGATCGGGTTAATCATAGAAGGTGATGACCCAAAGAAGCCAGCAGTCACTCTTAATCCCATCATGGTCCAGATTAAGCCATCCGGAGACGTCGAGGTAATTGCGTCACTCCCATTGAAGATTGAAACGACACCACTTGCAAACATACATTTGCCGTTCGAGGTTGAAGTTATGCCGCCTTCTAGCGCACCCATTCCATTTGAAGTGAAAGTAGCTGCACCAATCACAGTGACAGTGTAAACCACCCCACCTTTCAACGACAAGGCTGTACCTTAGTATTACACGGCTGAAGCAAGATGGAAAGGTAAAGTCAAGATAGAAGAAACTGGTGCTGCATAGGGGATGACGAGGATCGACAAGGTCTATACACCTGAACACTTGGTAGAGTCTAGCAAGAATGCTTCCAACAGGTCACCCGTCATTGAGACAGGCCCAGATGATCTTCGGAGGAAGGTGCAGGCCAGGGAATATTCAGTCATCGATCAACTGAACAAAACTCAGCCCATATATCCATCCTGTCATTGCTGCAAAATCAAAGACACACAGGAATGCTTTGATGAAAGTGCTGAACGAAACATATGTGCAAAATAATATAACTAGTGGATAAATGGCCAATATGGTAGGTCAAGTACTGGAGAGTCATAAGATCACTTTCCACGAGGATGAGTTTCCGCCTGAATGGCTAAGTCATAACAAAGCACTGCACATCACTATGCAATGTGAGGACTACTTCATCACCAGGATTATGATCGACGGGGGATCCAACCTCAACATTTGTCCATTGACAACACTCAAGAAATTGGGCAAGGGGTTGCACGAGATCAAAGAAGGATCTATGAATGTAAAGGCTTTCGACAGTTCTTAGAGGTCTACCATTGGTGAAATCAGTATTTTCCTGCAGATGGGACCTATATCGTTTGAGGTTGAATTTCAGGTGATAGACATATCGACATCCTACAACCTGTTGTTGGGATGTCCGTGGATACATGCCGCTGGGGATGCGACATCAACATTGCATCAATCAATAAAATTTGAATGGAACCACCAGGAGGTGATCATCAATGGAGACAGAAGCAATCCTATCTATAGTCGCCATACCATCCTGGTGATTGAAGGTAGAAGAAGGCTGGGTGGAGAAACCTACCACCACATTGAACGGATCAATGCAGTAGACAACGACAAATGGTGGGACAGTAAGATCGAGAGCATACTGAACTGGAGTAGATACGAGCCTGGAAGAGGACTCGGCAAGAATCTTCAGGGGATTTCCAAACCAATACAACTGAAGCACCATGGCAAGAGTAAGAGAACTGGTCGCCACCATGGCGTGGCCCATACTATCCATTGAAAAAGCCAATACTGCATCTGGAGCAGACCTTCCAGCAGGCCAACATAATATGGGGGTTAGAGGAAGTAGAAACATTGGCAGCCTTGAAAAATCTATTCCTGGAAGATGGTGACGTGGACTGCTATGTTATTGTTGAGGAGGAGGAGGAGGAAGACTCAACCGTCCAAGCTGTGAGTAAGGGATCATTCCTCAAGAATTGGACTGTCAGACCATTCTGGGCCCGACGAGTCCCGGGGTAGCAAGGCTGAACAAACATTATTTTTTCATTTTTGCTAATGATTTCCTTTTCGCATTTTCCATTTTTGCATTTTGCAATAAAATCTCCAATGTTCCAAAACACTCAAAAATCACTTTTACGTTTCAACGAATATGTATTTATTTATTATCATTTTCTCTCATTATTTTATCTATACAACATCATTATTTCCAGTCTTGATGAACCAATTATTGTGACATACAATGAGATAACACAACAAAAGGTCAGTGATTCAGAAGAAGAGGATGTCATACCCGATGAAATTATCAGAGAAGTTGAGGATTTTGAAAACAAGCCTAAGTCCAATCTGGATGAGACCGAGGTAATCAACTTGGGAGGTTCAGACTGTCAAAGAAACTCGCATCAGCATTCATTTATCGCCATCATAGAAAGTGGAATACACACAATTCTTGAAAGAATTAAGACATATTTACATGGTCGTACGAGGACATGAGTGGTCTAAGTATATCCATTGTGGCTCACAAGTTGCCGACCAATCCAATGTGCCCGTTGGTGAAGCAAAAGCTCAGAAAGTTCAAGCTTGATATGAGTCTGAAAATCAAAGAGGAAGTTACCAAGCAAATCAACGCCAAGGTTCTCAGGGTAGTTGAATATACGACATGGTTAGCCAACATCGTGACAGTGCCCAAGAAAGATGGAAAGGTCAGGGTTTGTGTCGAGTACTGGGATCTTAACCGGGCCAGTCCAAAGGCTGATTTTCCTCTTCCAAACATACACATCCTGATTGACAATTGTGCAAAGCATGAACTTTAGTCATTTATGGATTGTTTTGCCGAATACCATCAGAATTGGATGGACGAAGAAGATGCTGAGAAAACGGTTTTCATCACGCCGTGGGGAGTCTACTGTTATAAGATGATTCCATTCGGCTTAAAGAATGCTGGGGCCACCTATATGAGAGCTATGACCACTATCTTCCATGACATGCTACATAAATAGATCGAGGTATATGTGGATGAGGTCATTATCAAGTCAAAGAAAGCCACCGACCATATAGCAGGTCTAAGGAGGTTCTTCAACAGGTTGCGGAAATACAACCTGAAATTAAACCGCGCAAAGTATGCGTTCGGGGTTCATGCTGGGAAATTTCTTGGGTTCATCGTCAGCCATCGAGGGATAGAATTGAACCCATAAAAGGTCAAAGCCATCCTAGAGTTACCACCACCAAAGAAAAAGAAAGATGTGATGAGTTTCTTGGGACGCCTTAACTACATCAGTCGATTCATAGCCCAGTCCACGGTTATATGTGAACCAATCTTCAAGATTGTAAAGAAAGATGCTGCGACCAAATGAACCGAGGATTGTCAGAAAGCTTTCGACAGAATCAGGGAATACTTGTCAACGCCACCAGTTTTGGTCCCGCCAAAGCCAGGTAGACCTTGCTACTCTACCTTGCGGTATTAGATGAAGCTTTCGGCTGCGTTCTGGGGCAGCATGACGAGACAGGAAGAAAAGAACAAACTATTCATAACTTGAGTAAGAAGTTCACTCCATATGAGGCACGATATTCTCTACTGGAACGTACTTGCTGTGCTTTGACCTGGGTATCCCAGAAGCTGAGGCATTAATTCTCTTCCTACACAACATATCTCATATCAAGGATGGATCCCTTGAAGTATATCTTTTAGAAGCCAATGCCCACTGGCAAGATGGACAAATGGCAAATCCTGTTGAGTGAGTTCGACATTGTCTATGTGACTGAGAAAGCGGAAGGGGCAAGCATTGGCAGATCATCTTGCCGAGAATCCTGTGGGAGGAGAATACGAACCCTTAAAAACATATTTTCCCGATGAAGAAGTGTCATTCATAGGAGAAGACATTGCAGAATTCTATGACGGTTGGAGAATGTTTTTTGGTGGAGCAGCTAATTTCATAGTAGTCGGCATTGGAGCTGTCCTAATATCGGAAACAGGTCAACATTACCCGGTATCTGTCAGATTCAGATTTCCCTGCACCAACAATACGGAATATGAAGCCTGCATCTTAGGGCTCAATATGGCCGTTGACATGAATATCCAGGAGTTGTTAGTAATTGGTGACTCAGACCTGCTAATACACCAAGTACAAGGGGAATGGGATACCAAGAATTCCAAGATATTGCCGTATCTGCACCATGTGAAAGAATTGAGAAAGAGGTTCACGAAGACAGAATTTCGGCACATCCCCAGAATTCAGAACGAGTTCGCCGATTCATTGGACACTTTATCATCCATGATATAGCACCCGGATAAGAACTTCATTGATCCTATCCATTAAAGATCCATAAACAGCTGACATATTGTGCCCATGTTGAAGAAGAAGCAGATAGAAGACCATGGTTCCACGACATCAGGGGATACTTGTCAAAGGGAGAGTACCAAGAGCTTTCAAATCATACTCAGAAATGCACGCTCCAGAGATTGTCCAAAAATTTCTTTCTCAGCGGAGGAAACCTATACAAGAGAATTCCTGACTTGGGATTATTAAGATGTGTCGATGCAAAGGAAGCTTCTAGGCTACTTGAAGAGATACATGCTGGGGCATGCGGCCCACATATGAATGGTTTTGTCTTGGCAAAAAAAATACTCAGAGTCGGTTACTTCTTGATGACCATGGAAACAGATTGCATCCAGTATGATCGGAAATGCTACCGATGTCAGGTACATTCATATATGATAAAGGTACCCCCGAACGAGCTCAATGCAACAATCTCGCCTTGGCCGTTCGCCGCCTGGGGAATGGACGTCATTGGACTGATAGAGCCTACCGCCTTAAATGGACACAGATTTATCTTAGCAGCTATTGATTATTTCACCAAGTGGGTCGAAGCAGCGTCCTACAAAGCAGTGACTAAGAAAGTCGTGGCAGACTTTGTCCGTGACCGTATTATTTGTCGGTTTGGAGTTCCAGAATCAATCATCACCGACAATGGATCCAATCTAAATAGTGATCTGATGAAAGCCATGTGCGAGACCTTCAAAATCAAGCACAAGAATTCCACAACCTATAGACCACAGATGAATGGAGCTGTGGAAGTCGCCAACAAGAACATCAAGAAGATATTGAGAAAGATAATAGAAAAACACAGTCAATGGCACGAAAAACTACCATTTGCCATACTGGGATACCACACTACAATCCGCACATCAACTGGGGAAACTCCTTATTTACTTGTTTATGGTATGGAAGCTATTATTCCTGCCGAAGTGGAGATCCCTTCCTTAAGAATCATGCAAGAAGCTGAGCTCAGCGACGCAAAATCGATGAAAAGACGGTACGAGCAGTTGGCCCTAACAGAGGGGAAAAAGATGAATGAAATATGTCACAGATAACTTTATCAGAGCAGAATGACTAGAGCTTTCAACAGAAGAGTCAAACCAAGATAGTTCACACCAGGGCATCATAGTTCGGAGAAGTCTGGCCAAAGCCAATCAATTCAGATGCAGTCAAATGCCCTGCTCTGTTTAGCAAACGCTACCCCGATGACATAAACAAGATCATCAGACCAAGAAGAATGAAGTAAGAAAAGCCAACGGGGATACGAACCAACCTTCCCCAGAACTCACGATTTTTCTTTGGATGCAGGAATAAAAGACAAACAGGTTTCGAAGTCACAAACTTCAACACAATCGCAAATGCAAAGTTTACTATCAGCACTAAAGAACGAACATGCTCCATAGTCACAGTTCTCACAACAATCACAATACCACAACCTATTACCAGCTAAGAAATCCTACCAACATTCGCTATTTGTTTCTTTGCATAGGGCCAATCCCTGCCTTCATCTTGCACGGGACTAAGCTCTGTCCCACATTTTGCATAAGGCTAAGCTCTACCTTCCGTCTGCATAAGGCTAAGCTCTGCCTTCATTTGCATGAGACAAAGCTCTGTCTCCATCTTGCATAAGGCTAATCTTTGCCTTCATTTGCATGAGACTAAGCTCTGTCTCCATCATGCATAAGGCTAAGCTCTGCCTTCATTTGCATGAGACTAGGCTTTGTCTCTATCTTGTATAAAGCTAACCGCTGCCTTCCATTGCATAAGGCTACTCTCTGCCTTCCATTTTGCATAAGGCTAACCGCTGCCTTCCTATCCGCATAAGGCTAAGATCCTCCTCCAATTTACTTTTTCACCGAGACTAAGCGCTGTCTCTCAAGCATTATCTACTTCGCTTCTCTTTCGGGCTAAGCTCTGCCCTTCAATTCGCAAGACTAAGCTCTGTTTTGTCAGCATTATATTATTGCATATCATGGGCTTAAATATCGACAACCTGTCCAAAGGCGTCATAGTCTAACGTCATCATCCTCATAGCTAGAAGACACCATGTCATGGCCTGAGGATCTCTCTCAATTTGCATATAACTATTCAAAGGCATCATAGTTCGGAGGCGCCATCTGCATGGCTCGAGAACATCATTTCATGGCCTACGAATCTCTCATCAAGCCATTCATGGCCAAGGACATCATGGTCTAAGGACGTCATCCCTAACCATCCAAAGACAACTTTCATAGTCTAAAAGGAACCTGCATCATGTTTAAATTTATGCACAATATACACTTGCAGTATTCTTATTTGTAGGTAACCCAGCGAGCAACGACTATCCCAGCAGGAGTGATCCCGCTCCAGTTCTCCTAGCCATATCAAACCTAACCCCTTCCATAAACCGTTCATTCATCCAGCCCTAGATGTTGCGTCCACTTTTGTGATAACTTCATCGGTATATGTCGGCAGCTCAGAAGACGGAGCGCGGCCTAAACCTCTCTAACCGTTTCGCTCGGTCAAAATTGGCCATCTATCTTTACCCGACAACTCTTTCATCCTTTTCGGGTAAAAAGAGGCAGCTCTTGATACCCAATTTTTCCCAAAATATTTTTTAAAATTGCATATATACCTTCAAAATCATGCATTAACAATGATTGGTATTTTTTTCATAATTTATCAACATTTTGTCTAATTTATCTAGCATTTTATTTTCAATAAATAATTATAAAATTGCATCACCAATAATTTCAAAGCACTTTGTAATGACCCGACCGGTCGTTTTGAGCTCTAGCGCGTCGTTCAGCGGTTTCAAGTCATGAGCAGCTTCGTTTCAGGTATTATGACCCGTGGGGGTAGTCAGAATTGAATTCCAGGAAGTTCAGAATTGATTTGGAAAGAAAATTCTCATTTCAGAAGTCTTAAGTTGGAGAAATCATCTAAGATTGGAATTTTGAGTAAACGACCTCCGAATTAGGATTTGAAGGTTCCAGCAGGTTTGTATGATGATTTCGGACTTGGATGTATGTTCGGCCTGGGGTTTGGATAACCCGGGAGCGCTTCAGCCTATATTGTCGAAGTTAGCATTTTAGAAGGATTTCATGAATTTGGGCTTGAAGTGCATATCAGTGGGGGTGATGTTCGTTTGGGATTCCGAGTCGGGGAATAGCTCCGTATGGTGATTCTGGAGTTGGGAGCGCGATCGGAAGTGAATTTGGATGTCCGTAGGTCATTTTGAAGTCATTTGGCTAAATATAGGAATTTGAAGGTTTTTGAAAAATCCGACCGGAAGTGGAAGTTTTGATAACAAGGTCGGAATGTGATTCCGGAAGTTGGAGCAGGTCCACAATGCTGAATATGACTTGTGTGAACAATTTGAGGTCAATCTCGGCATCAGATGTAGAAGTTTGAAATTCTAAGTTCTTAAAGAATTGGATTTGAGTGCGATTCATTATTTTTGCATTTTGTGATGTGATTTGAGGGCTCGAGCAAGTCCGTGTCATGCTTTGGGACAGGTTGGTGTGATTGGACGGGGTCTCGGGAGCCTCGGGGGCCTCGGGTGGATTCCGGGTGGTTAAGGGATCGAAGTTGAAGTTGGGAAAAGGGCTGAAGCTTGCTATCATCTGGTGTAATCGCACCTGCAAGGCTTTGACCGCAGGTACTGCTAAGGGCGCCACATGAGCGAGATTGGGCTGGAGCTGAGGAGGCAGTATGTGCAGAAGATTGGTCGCACTTACGGAATCGCGGGTGCGAAGAGAGGATCGTAGGAGCTGGAATTTGTTAGGTCAAGTCAGAGCCGCACCTGCGGTGGAATTTCCGCAGGTACGGAGCCGCAGGAGCGGCCATTGGATCGCAGGTGCGAAAGAGGCCTGGGAAGAATGTTTTAAAAGACGGGTTTATGTCATTTCTCACCCATTTTTCATTGTCATGGGCGATTTTTGGAGAGCATTTCAAGGGGGATTCTCGTCAGGTATCAAGGTAAGTAAACTCCTTCCGTTTGTTAGATGAATTCAAGATATCATGCGTGGATTAGACATGGAAATTGGTAGGATTTTGGGAAATTTTTTAAGAAACCTAGAAAATGTAAATTTTTAATTTAGCCACGAATTTGAGTATGGAATGTAGAGTAAATTGCACGATTGAACTAGTAGGGCTATGGGTAGAATGTATCTTCGAGAATTTCGGATTTCGAGGCACGTGGGCCCGAGGGCATTTTGGTCTTTTCTCCGAGCAAAATTGGGAAAGTATATAATCTGAATTTGTTGTGAGTATTAGGATGGATTTTCATTGCTTTGCTATTATGTGGTAGTTTCCGCGCGTTGTGCGTCCGTTGGAGTCATCTGAGGGTTTGGAAGCCGGTGTTGGAATTTTGGAGCGAGGTAAGTCTCCTTTCTAACTTTGTGAGAGGGAATCGTCCCCCTAGGTGAATTAATTCAATACATGCTATTATCTTCGGGGGCTACGTACTCATAAGGTGATGAGAGTCCGTGCGTAACTACTACTATGCCATGTCCAGGTAGACTAGGACCCACTAGCATGCCTTACCTGTTGTACCTGTGATCTTGTCTGTGATGTTAGACTGATAATATAATCGAAATTGTAAATTAATGACTAAGGAAGATTAGAGTTTATTTTCTAAATCATCTAAAAAGAGAATTTATTTCCTTCGCGGGCAATTGTTTTGTCGTATAAGGTTGTGTTACTAAACGTTATATAAAACTCAGCAAGTGAATTTCGAAAAAGGGATTTAAATGCTATTTGTGGTTTTTAAAAGAGAAATCGGTCATTTACTTGAGTATTTGTGTTCCCGACGTATTCGGGGTGGATTGTTGATTGTGCATGCCTGCTTGTGACCTCTTCGCAATTTACATTCCGCGAGAGGAGTGTTATTTCCCCTACTCTCACGGTAGCGGGCCGTACGCCACGGCGGGTTCAGAATGCACTTTTGGTACGGGCCATTCAATCCTCGGCAGTGCATAGATATGATTATTATATTGAGAGGTGCACTTATGGGACGGGCCATTCGATACTCGGCAGTGCACAGAGAGGATTATTATATTGATAGATGCACTTTTGGTACGGGCCGTTCGATCCTTGGCAGTGCATAGATATGATTATTTTATTGAGAGGTGCACTTATGGGATGAGCCGTTCGATCCTCGGCAGTGCACAGAGAGGATTATTATATTGAGAGATGCACTTTTGGTATGGGCCGTTCGATCCTCGGCAATGCATAGACATGAGTATTTTATTGAGAGGTGCGCTTATGGGATGGGCCGTTCGATCCTCGGCAGTGCACATAGATGATTATTATATTGAGAGATGCACTTTTGGTATGGGCCATTCGATCCTCGACAGTGCACATAGTGATTATTATGACGGTTCAGGCCGGTTGTTCTTATCCCGTATGCGCATGCTAAACTGTTAAATGTTTTCTACATGATTTTGAAGTGATAGGATATTTGGGAGAGAATAAAGAGGCAATTGTTTATTTAAGATATTTGGAAAATAATGAGAAAGTGGTATTTGTTGTTTATTTCCAGTATTTACTTGGAGTTTAGTGCCTTACATACATGCTGCTTTACTGCCTTTACATGCTTATCGTGTTCATTTTACACTGTTAAATAAATTGCTGGCCCTTAGTGAGTGTCTAATTCGATCTCTTGTCACTACCTCTCTGAGGTTAGGCGGGCGACTTACTGAGTACACGTTGTTTTGTACTCATGCTACACTTGCTGTGCATTTTTATTGCACAGGTACTTTCATAGCAATGTGGAGGATTCAGAGACTTAGGCGAGCTGCATTATCCGGAGGCGATCCACAGCTGATAGAGTCTCCTTCGTACTGTACCTATTTCATTCCTTGTCCAGTTGTATTTAGGACATGCTTGTGATGATTGTTGAATTCTTAGAAATTGCTCATGTACTTGTGACACCGGGTTCTGGGATATGTATTGGGATATAATTGCTTAAGTGAAATCTTTAAACCATTATTTTAAATAACAGACTTTTATTTGGTTATTAAGTAATGAAGTGAAAGGAAGTGTTTTCATAAATGTTTTAAAACAGAAAGTTCCTTCAATTAATTAATGTTTTGGCTTGCCTGATTTTGATGTCCGGCGCCATCATGTCCTTAAGGATTTTGGGTCGTGACAACATGGTATCAGAGCGCTAGGTTCCTGTAGGTCTCACGAGTCACGAGCAAGTCTAGTAGAGTCTTGCGGATCGGTGCAGAGACGTCTGTACTTATCTTCGAGAGGCTACAGGGCTGTTAGGAGTACTTCCCTTCTTGATTCTTCAACGTGCGAGTTGATTCCTTTGAGGCTTATGCCTATGTTCATTCCTACTCAATCTTACGCGTCGTGAAGTGCTTGATATGGATCAGGAATCTGAGGAATGGAAATGGTACTACGAATGTAATCCGAGATGCTTCTATGTGTAATTGGTCGTGGCTGTTGTTATGGCCCTGCAAAAAGGTAATATGTATTTCAGCTCAGTAGCTGTGTTTCTGAGAGCCTTAAGGTTGTGCTCGGGTAGTGAGGATGTTTGCAATTGGTTGTCGCGCGGTGTCATATGATGATAGAATGCTTGCCCGTATGTTGAAAGTGATGAATGGTTTGAAGGGAGGTCTTCTCAGAGTTGGATTTCGAGATTTCAGTGCTTTTGTGTCGGCAGAGGAAGGGAATTTGTGTTATGAATGGTCCAGTTAGGGTTGATAAGGTAGGAAGACTTGGCGTCTTCAAATGAGGTGGGATATGCACCTGTGACCTGTAGTCGTCGTCCTTGATCAGATAGAATGTGTTAGGTTCGGCGGTGCTATGGTTTCTTCGGTTGCTTGAGGTCAGAGTATCGAGAAGAAATATTGAAGAATGCGGTTGGCAGGGATCGTGAGGCGCGATGGTTCCGTACTGGATAAATGTTGTTTATGAAGGCAGCTAGAGAAAGATGATCTTCGGAGAGCGTGAAGTCGTGGTGATCTGCTAGTTTGAGAGCGACAGAGAACGGTCCTGAAGTAAGGCTAGGCATTGGTTCCATTTCTAAGAGGCCAGGTGTAAGAAGCGGAAGTCGAGTAGTCGCAAAGTGGGGGAGTCCCACCATCTGCAGTTGGGTCGTAGGGTTGTCTTCGGATAGGGTCGCGGATTGTCGGCGTGTTGGCAAGTTATTTTATCTAAGGGAAAGGAGTAAAATGGTGATTGTGAGTGGGGTTTGATGAGTATGTGCAAAGGTTGGCCCTGTCGGGCCAGGGTTAGGCTTTGGAAGATTCGGAATTTAGGCTTAAGGCATGGGCGATTTGTAAGGATAGTGACTCAGTCACGTGTTTCCTTGAAATGGGTGTTTCTGTGCTAGGAGAGCCTTGGAGTTGATTGTATTCGGGGCCAGTTAGAGTGGGTGACTCTCAATAGTGGTTCTAGTGAGTTCAAAAGTTAAGAATGCGGCGTTAAGGGTTTAGACAGCAGTATGATCGAGAGTCGAGCTTTTGCAGAGTAATTTCTGAGAAAAAGAAGGATGGGTGGAATGTTCTATGATGTGTTTCAGCATGTAGGATAGCATCAGAGGAGTGAGAGAAATAAACTCCGGATTGTAGAAGGATTATCAGAAGGGTATGAGACGGGTTGCGGGATTTGGACAACATAGTCTCGTGAATTAACGTCACTCGGGATGAGTGAGGGTTGAGTTTGCTGTGGGTTGAAGGAAGTTGTTATTATTCCTGAGGCAATTGAAGATGATTAAAAGAAGATATATTGATTATCCATGGTTGAAATGGCACATTTGCGGCAGTGATCGGTTCCTTTGATGTGAACTAGTTATGCATGTGGTTTTTGCCGGTGTGTGCGGGGCTTGTCGATTGTCGTAACAGATCTCATGTAGGAGCATTTGAGTGCTATGGTTGGTCAGGTGTAGGCGGACCCCTGAAGGGTTATGGTGGTATAGACTACTACTTAAGGATTTCCATTATTGGGTGATAATGAGAATTCACCCGTGTGTTGAGATGTTACTCTTGAATTGAGTCAAGTAAAGAGTTTCTATATGATGAAGTGTTCACCCTATTGGTGGTTCGAAAGTTATGATGGAATTCTTGCACTACCTCATGTTGGTATGTTAGGTGCGGGAAGCAGTATGTAACTGGGAGTAAGAATCGAGATTGAGGTCCGATGTTTATAAGGATGTCATGAGCCCGGAAGAGCAAGACAAAGTGATTTGAAAGTTCGGAGTAAGCTGGTGTTATCTTCAGTGTCACCTGAGATTGATATTCGGTGAAAGAGGCTTTGTACCCTGGTCATGGGTTCTTGATATGTTTTGTGGCCTTAGTGTGGTCGGTATTATGGATGGGCAGACTTGTTGCCTTGTGTGGAAGGTCGTGGAAGCATGATCGCGAAAAGATTGTATAAAGTGTGACATGTAGTCACTTGATGGATTTCAGATTTGGACTGAGTATAAAGAAGTGCAATATTGCTTAATTAAGAATTTACGCCTGAAGGTCGTTTTCAGTTGATTATGGATTATGGGGTGTTAGTCCCGGTGATGATGGTTGTTGTCGTGTATTATGGGAGAAGGTGAGTTAATATGGACCCAGGCAAAAACTATTAGCTTAGTTGGTGCGAGCAAGGTGGCTCGATGTTTGTGGATGGATTTGAATATGATTATGGACTCCGTATGAGCCAGGCATGTTCTTTTCAGTAGAGCGCTTTTCATGGAAAGGTATTAGAACAACGGGTGTTGTTCCATCTTCGTCAAATTCATGTGTTATTGTGATTGTTCCGTGTGAGTTGTGAAACGACTTTGATAATTTCTTATGTGTTGAGGTCCCGCGTAGTGGGGATGTTATGTGAGCAGGATAGCTCTTGAGATCTAGAGTGTATATATATATCGCACCTCAGTTGTGCTTGAGTTTTGTTGCATACGTCTCTATCAGTCTCCCCATGATGGTATTATGCACTTAGCGTGCTTGTGATCGATATTCAGTAATTTATAATAGTGAGCGATTCAGCTCCGTGTATGTTTCCTTATGTGAGTTTTATGATGGGATCGGGTGGCACGCTGCCACGGGTATGTTATTCGAAACGGGTTTCACGCCGCAATAGTGTGATGATGAGTAAGGTTCCTATATTTATTTTCTTGTGTTCTACTTCCTATTTTCTGATAAAAATTCATATTAGTTGCATGAGTTGAATAGTTCCTTCCTGAGTCGTTTCTTATTATCATGTTCGAGTTATGGCCTATTGGCGCGATGTGGTATCATGTGAAGCTGTTGGTCATGTTGGGGTGGTTTGTTGTGTAAGCAGTTCGTACTGGATGAGACGAGATTATCAGATCAGGGATCAGTGCAATGAGGTTATGTGAAGTGTATATTAAAGAGCAAATGCCATTATTCAGGTTCATAATGAAGTGATGATTCTAGTCAAGATGAGGTATTCAAGGATTTGTTAACTCTGTAGTTGAGTATGAATTTCTGCACATTTCCTCCGTTGTGGTGGTATCGTCAGCATTATAGCAGGGTGTATGTATATTATTATGAGGTGCATTGGGAGCATCAGATTCGTGGACCTTGGCTATAAGGGTTCAGGGAGCGTCATTGTGGTCAGATGATGAGTTATGCGGTGCATGGTGCCGATTCAGCAAGGGTATGCAGTTAAGATCTGGTATATCGTGTGCTAGTTGATGCAATGCTCATATATTGGAACTAGGCCTGGCTAGAAAAAATTTCAGGTGTTTGAATGAATTCTGAGCTTATTATATGGAATAAAGAAGAAATCTCCAGATTTGATCAAGCTATTGTGCTCGACTAGGTTGTGGTAGCACGGGCAGGTGCTCGAAATGTTAAACGGTGATTTCAGATAACTCCAGAGTAGTTCTTGGCACGTTCGAGGACGAACGTCGGTTTCAGTAGGGGAGAATGTAATGACCCGACCGGTCGTTTTGAGCTCTAGCGCGTCGTTCAACGGTTTGAAGTTGTGAGCAGCTTCGTTTCAGGTATTATGACCCGTGGGCATAGTCGGAATTGAATTCCAGGAAGTTTAGAATTGATTTGGAAAGAAAATTCTCATTTCAGAAGCCTTAAGTTGGAGAAATCAACTAAGATTGGAATTTTGAGTAAACGACCTCCGAATTAGGATTTGAAGGTTCCAGCAGGTTCGTGTGATGATTTCAGACTTGGATGTATGTCCGGTTCGGGGTTTGGATAACCCGGGAGCGCTTCAGCGTATATTGTGGAAGTTAGCATTTTAGAAGGATTTCATGAATTTGGGCTTGAAGTGCATATCTGTGAGGGTGATGTCCGTTTGGGAATAGCTCCGTATTGTGATTCTGGAGTTGGGAGCACGATCGGAAGTGAATTGGGATGTCCGTAGGTCATTTTGAAGTCATTTGGCTAAAGATAGGAATTTGAAGGTTTTTGAGAAATCCGACCGAAAGTGGAAGTTTTGATATCGAGGATGGAATGCGATTCCGGAAGTTTGAGCATGTCCATAATGCTAAATATGACCTGTGTGCAAAATTTGACGTCAATCGGGTGTGATTTGATAGGTCTCGGCATCGGATGTAGAAGTTTAAAATTATAAGTTCTTAAAGAATTGGATTATAGTGCGATTCATGATTTCTGCATTGTTTGATGTGATTTGAGGGCTCAAGCAAGTCTGTGTCATGTGTTGGGACAGGTTGGTGTGATTAGACGGGGTCTCGGGGGCCTCCGGTGGATTCTGGGTGGTTAATGGATCAAAGTTGATGTTGGAAAAAGGGCTGAAGCTTGCTGTCATCTGGTGTAATCGCACTTGCGAGGCTTTGACCGCAGGTGCGGAGCCGCAAGTGCGGTTAAGGGCGCCGCAGGAGCGAGATTGGGCTGGACCTGAGGAGGCCGCAGGTGCGGAAGATTGGTCGCACCTGCGGAATCGTAGGTGCGAAGAGAGGATTGTAGGAGCGAGAATTCGCTGGGTCAAGTCAGAGCCGCACCTGCGATGGAATTTCCGCAGGTGCGGCCATTGAATTGCAATTGCGAAAGAGGCCTGGGCAGAATGTTTTAAAAGACGGGTTTATGTCATATCTCACCCATTTTTCATTGTCATGGGCGATTTTTGGAGAGCATTTCAAGGGCGATTCTCGTCAGGCATCAAGGTAAGTAAACTCCTTCTGTTTGTTAGATGAATACAAGATATTATGCATGGATTAGACATGGAAATTGGTAGGAATTTGGGAAAATTTTGAAGAAACCTAGAAAATGTAAATTTGAAATTAGCCACGAATTTGAGTATGGAATGTAGAGTAAATTGCATGATTGAACTAGTAGGGCTATGGGTAGAATGTATCTTCGAGAATTTCGGATTTCCGGGCACGTGGGCCCGAGGGCATTTTGGTCTTTTCTCTGAGCAGAATTGGGAAAGTATATAATCTGAATTTGTTGTGAGTATTAGGATGAATTTTCATTGCTTTGCCATTATGTGGTAGTTTCGGAGCGTTGTGCGTCCGTTGGAGTCATATGAGGGGCTTGGAAGCCAGTGTTGAAATTTCGGAGCGAGGTAAGTCTCCTTTCTAACTTTTTGAGGGGGAATCGCCCCCCTAGGTGAATTAGTTCAATACATGCTATTATCTTCGGGGGCTACGTACGCACGAGGTGACGGAAGTCTGTGCGTAGCTACAACTATGCCATGTCTGGGTATCTTAGGACCCACTAGCATGCCTTACCTGTTGTACCTGTGATCTTGTCTGTGATGTTAGACTGCTAATATAATTGAAATCGTAAATTAATGACTAAGGAAGATTAGAGTTTATTTTCTAAACCATCTAAAATGAGAATTTATTTCCTTTGCGGGCAATTGTATTTCCAAATAAGGTTGTGTTATTAAACATTATTATAAACTCAGCAATTGAATTTTGAAACGGGATTTAAATGCTATTTGTGGTTTTTAAAAGAGAAATCGGTCATTTACTTGAGTATTTGTCTTCCCGACGTATTCAGGGTGGATTGTTGATTGTGCATGTCTTCTTTTGACCGCTTCGAAATTTACATTCCGCGAGCGGGGTGTTATTTCCCCTACTCTCATGGGAGCGGGCCATACGCCACAGCGGGTTCAGAATGCACTTTTGGTACGGGTCGTTCGATCCTCGTCAGTGCATAAATATGATTATTATATTTAGAGGTGCACTTATGGGACGGGCTGTTCGATACTCGGCAGTGCACCGAGAGGATTACTATATTGAGAGATGCACTTTTGGTACGGGCCGTTCGATCCTCAGCAGTGCATAGATATGATTATTATATTGAGAGGTGCACTTATGGGACGGGCCATTCGATCCTCGGCGGTGCACAGAGAGGATTATTATATTGAGAGATGCACTTTTGGTACGGGCCGTTCGATCCTCAGCGGTGCATAGACATGAGTATTTTATTGAGAGGTGCACTTGTGGTACGGGTCGTTCGATCCTTGGCAGTGCACATAGTGATTATTATACGGCTGAGGACGGTTGTTCTTATCCCGTATATACATGTTAAACTGTTAAATGTTTTATACATGATTTTGAAGTGATAAGATATTTGGGAGAAAATAAAGAGGCAATTGTTTATTTAAGATATTTGAAAAATAGTGAGAAAGTGGTATTTGTTGTTTATTTCCAGTATTTACTTGGATTTTAGTGCCTTACATACATGCTGCTTTACTGACTTTACATGCTTATCGTGTTCATTTTACACTGTTAAATAAATTACTGGCCTTTAGTGAGTGTCTAATTTGACTTCTCGTCACTACCTCTCTGAGGTTAGGCGGGCGACTTACTGAGTACACGTTGTTTTGTACTCATGCTACACTTGTTGTGCATTTTTATTGCACAGGTACTTTCATAGCAATGTTGAGGATTCAGAGACTTAGGCGAGCTGCATCATCCGGAGGCGATCCGCAGGTGACAGAGTCTCCTTCGTAATGTACCTATTTCATTTAAATTTTCTTGTCTAGTTGTATTTCGGACAGGCTTGTGATGATTGTTGAATTTATAGAAATTGCTCATGTACTTGTGACACCGGGTTCTGGGATATGTATTGGGATATAATTGCTTAAGCGAAATATTTAAACCATTATTTTATTTAACAGACTTTTATTTGGTTATTATGTAATGAAGTGAAATGAAGTGTTTTCATAAATGTTTTAAAACAGAAAGTTACATAAATTAATTAATGTTTTGGCTTGCCTGACCTTGATGTCCGGCGCCATCACGACCTTAGGGATTTTGGGTCGTGACACATTTCTTAATTTAATTTATTGTTTATGGCCCTATTTAAACCAAATTATCTCATAATTAGCCAAAATGGCATCTTTTGGATATAATTGCAATAACTTTGCAATTATAGCCCAAGTTTATAATTTTATACTATTTTTTGACCGGAAATTAATTATTTGTATTTTTAAATACTAAATAAACTTTTTAAACTATTGTCTGTGCATGAAATTCATTTTTTATAATTAGCAGATATTTTGCAAATTATATTTAATTAATTTAAGTTGGGTATTTAACAAATAGCCACTCTCATTTTAATTCTAGCCTAATTAAACTAGCCCCAAACCCAATTATATTAGCCCAAAACCCCTTAAAAATAACAGCCCAAAAAACCTTGAGCCCAATCTGATATGCCCAACCCAATACCCCATTTCAATCCTGACCGTTGATCTGAGTGATCAACGGTCCAGATCTCCCTTACCTTAATTAAACTAAACAACCCCCCAAACCCTTCTCACTTCCCTCACACACCCGCCGTCACTCCTCTCTTCTCTTTCAAATCCTCTCAACCAAACCCTAGCTTTCAAGCACTGTCACCGGCATAAACCTCACCTTGTGATGTTTCTATGCATTCTCCGGCCAGTCATGGCCTTCTACGCTCCATGGTTCTTCGATTTTATGAACCCTTGAAAGGGTTTCAAAGGATTCCTACTAGCTCTGGTTTGAGTCTATGTTCGCTGGCCTGTCTCAGACCATTTTTCGTTTGTAAGTTAGAATCTTGCCTTGTTTCATTACAACTCTATGGTTTCTAAGACGATTCTCTCATCTCTGGGTTGTCTATCTTAGAAACCCTATTTTTTTAACACTTAACTTCTTAGCTCTACAATAGATCTGAGTATATTCTGAGTTATTTTACTGTTTTCCTTAAAGATCTCTTCGATTTTTTAAAATTCCTCTTCGTCTTCAAAGTTAGGGTTTCTTAACCCCTTTTCAAATGACTTTTCCTTCTGATTTTACGTGTTATTCTATGTTTTTTACTATGTTTAAATGCTTATTCATGTTTTTCCCTTTTTATCTGATTTATTATGTCAAAACCGTAAGTTTCTTGGTCTTAACCATGGGTTCTGAGTCTGTTCTTGCTTATTTGTTCATTTGATTCATTTGCATGACTGTTATTTATGAATTCGCTCAGAGTTTCTGTGATTTTACCTTATTAGGGTTTTTGACTCTTGCTTCTTCTGCTTATATTATGTTTATTCTGTTAATTCCTCTAATCAATTCTATCTTCTCTAGTTGAATCCCTAATTTTATGTGATTGACACTTTTTACTGATTCCTGTGATGATATCTTTTACTGATTTCCGACCTCTAAGTTATGTTCTCACCTTATTTTATGGTTGACTATACTGTTAATTGATTCTTATGATATTTCCTTAATTATAACCTTATGTACCCAGTACTAATTACCTGTTCTGTACTTGCACTATTTGAATTGTTTCCTTATCTGTTATGCTCCAGTTACATATTGATTTCTTTCCTGATTGGTTACATGTTCTTACCGTTTGAAGTTAACTCCCTTAACCAAGGGAGTACTTGCACTGATTTTACTCTAATTGGTTTTGAGTTCCATAATTTACTGCCTAATTGTGATTCTTACCTTATTCTATATAGTTTCAAACTACTATATATACATTGCTCTTTCATTCACTCAGGAGACACGAACACACTAGTTCAAACTCTATCTCTTACATTCAAATCTTTCTGCTCTCTTTCTGTGTTACTTACTATTATTCTGAGTCAGCCAGCTGCAAGCCAAGGCTAACTATTGTGCTCTCATGTCCCTTCACTTTTGTGTTTACTTTCTTCTTTACTGGTATGTTCTGATTTCAATTCAAGTCCCATACCAATATGCTTATTTTACTACTTCAGTTTATCATGTTTCTAATATGTTTCTATCTGTGGTTTTGTTGTTCAACCTGCAACTAATATGTTACTTCTTTATCAGCATGACTCTGAATATGTCCACCCCCTTGGTTATGAACCCCCTTTGTAGTATACCCCAATGTGACTCTGCCTTATGTTTTCCCTGATTTCTATCATGAACCTTTTGTGCAAAGCAATTAGTTATCCTATGTTGTCTGATCCTGTGCTGGTTCTGAGATTCATAATATGCTGATTCCCTAAACCCCTATAAGAATTTTTATGCTCCTGTAACTATGTGTGCACTACACGTGCTCTATGTGTCCCCAATCCCCATCAACCCTGTGTGTAGATTTGTTCTTCCTGTTTTGGTTATGTGTTCTTTAAGTATTGCTGAGTTTGATTTTGGATCTATGTTTGATCTGTTGTTGTTTAATTAAATAACTCTCTCTTTTCAAAAGTTGTTTTACTGAATGACTCCCCCTTTAATTTCACAAACACTGCTTCAAGCAAGTCTCTTTTAACACTGTTTACTTACTAAAACCTTTTCAAAACTATATCAAGCACTCTCACTCTACTCTTAGGTCCTTAAGTTTTGCCCCTCTAATGTGTGACTACTTAGAGATCCCTATGAGATCCCTCTGAACTCTGATGCATTAGGGCTGGCACTTCCACACTGCACTTACTCAATTATGGTTGTGAAATCTGGGTGTGAGCACTGCCCGGATCCCTTGAGGCCCTTAGGGAACTCTAACACACCCGGATATGAGAAAGGTTATGAATTATTTAGGCATTTGAGGTTCTGAGAATTTGGGCCTGTTTTCAGGCTCCCTATAACATAATTTCTTATTTTTCTTTATCTATTTACGCAATTCATTCACATTGGTTTGTAATAATTATTGTAAACAAATATTGGGGATTGATAGTGAAAAGGGGAGGATAGTTATATATGTTATCAATGTCAATGGGGTAGAAACCATGCCTTAGGCTTACATTTCTATGTGCGCATTAGAATCCATGTTTAGGACCAATACATTCTAAGTATGTCATGCATTAGATATCATGTTCATAGGTTTACTGTTTCAGCATCTCATTTGACATTATTTTATCATTTAGAAATCATGCTTCAAGGCTAAATAATAGCACTAACACGTACTGTTGTTCTTGCACATTTTTTGAAGTAATGCTTAACAATGCTGTAATCTTTTGTGCATCCTGCTTTAGGAACTCTGCATATCCTGAGGTCATGCTGTGCATTTAGAAATCCTGCTTTAGGAACTCTTCATATAAATCATTTTGCATTATATATGTGCATTAGATACCATGCTTTAGGATCTTGTTTGTACTCGCTCAATCACACCTAGTTAAACTGTTAACGCATGAAAAAGGATACAAAACATGTCTCACCATGTTTTAAACAAACTGGTAATAACCCCTGTGTCTTTTGCAACACTTAGAACAACATGCTTTAGGTAAAACAACTTCTAAACTTTTTTTTAAATAATTCTGGTAACTATTGTGCATTCCTAACGCCTAGGCAAGCCTTAGGTAACCAACTTTTATAAAACTGGAAAACTGTTTCTTTTGTGTTTACTACTTAATGGTTAACAAGCTTAAAATCAGTAGGCAAACTGATTAAGGCCTCTGCTTCTGGGTTTATAAAATAAAACTGCATATCTTCTGAGTTTTGATATTCACCTAGACATCATGTTTTAGGATCCTGTTAATTAATACTGCTCTTATTTGTGTTTGAGTCGAGCTGTTTACGTGCATTATCTGAGGTAAATATGAGCCTCTTAATTGTTTTTCCCCGCCTTTATCTGTTAAAGTCTTATCTGTTCTTTTCTGTCGCCTAGTATTTTCTCCTTTCAACCTTAGGGTTCTGTTTAGAACTTCCTTTAAGTAGGGTCCTAATCTCCTCCAGGACCATTAAGGAGGGACGAGTAACATCACATATAAAGATCATTAAACAACAGTCACTTTAATAACTGCTAAGGGTTGGGAAAGGGTAGATATGGATATGATAGCCAGTAAGCTAATGCAACGTGAAGCCCCTCATTGAGGAGTGATTACCAGGTGTTGCACTGATGTGATCCTATAGGATAAACAACCTAGGACCCCATATCCCTTACATATGTGTGTTTAGATCATAACTCTCTCAAAACCCTATATATGTGCCTAAACTCTAAATATTTTAATCTTTAGCACATATGTGTGCTTAGACTGCGAATCTTCTCAAAAACCTTTATTTACCTATGTGTTTTTATTGCTTATGTGCTACCTATTTTAAAATTCACAAAGTTTGTTTGGCCGGGAACCACAGTTGTGGACTTCGAGGGGTGCCTAACACCTTCCCCTTGAAGTAATTTCAAGCCCTTACCCTATCTATGGTTATCCAATCTGTGTTTGTAAATGACCCTTAGTAGGCGCCCTAACACACCTTAATTCGGTAGGTGGCGACTCTTCAATTCCTTACCCCTTTCCAAAAGAAAACTAGTTGTCCCAATAATGTCAAGAACCTTGACTGATCCAAAAGGAGAGGAAAAAGGGTGCGCGACAGATATGTATATATTGTATATTATGATTGGGGAGGTTATTAAGCATGGATTTTATTAGTGTGGTCCGTCCTGGCAGGGTAAGGAAATTAGTCTTCCATCCTGCTAATTTATTTTTAAAATTGTCGAGGAGAAATTGGAAGTCCTCATTTTTAGGTCTCGCTTGGAACATAGGAAGCCTAAATATTTCCCAAACGAAGTTCCTTCTTTTATGTTGAATGAACTAGTGACAAAAGCTCTATCGAAAGTGCTACAATTTTTGGAGAAGAAAACTTTTAATTTTTTGAAATTGATTTTCTGCCCGAATTGTTGAGTGCAATTATTTAAAAACATCAATTATCGTATGGCAACTCTTGACAGTGGTTTTTGAAAACAGAATAATATCATCAGTAAAAAAGAGGTGCGAGAGGTCTGGTCCTATTTGTGATAATCTAACTGGCTGCCATTTTAGACAATCTACAACGACGGCTATGCTGTGCGAGAATATTTTCATGCACATGATAAATAGATACGGTGACAGAGGATCTCCTTGACGTATACCTCTTGTCGGTGTGAATTACATCGTTCTAGAGCCATTTACTATTATAGAAGTGGAAGTAGTCGTGATGCAAGACATTATTAGGCTAATCAAAGTCTGTAGGATGTTAAAATAAACAAGGGTTTTTCTTATAAAAGACCATTCAATCCTATCGAATGCCTTTTCCAAATCCAGTTTCAGAAGCATGGAGGAAGATTTACCTTTATTTTTAGCTAAGTAATTTAACACTTCCTGCACGAGTATGGCATTATCAGAAGCTCTCTTTCCTTGCTGAAAACTAGTTTCTGTTGGCCCTATGATTTTGTTAATAACTGGCTTAAGTCTATTAACAATTATCTTAGAATAATCTTATATAAAGTATTACAAAGACTAATAGGTGGGGATTGTTGTATAGTCGTGGGATGTTTTATCTTAGGGACCAGACATATTAGAGTTTTATTTAATTCCAGAGGGATGATTTTTGTATTGAAGATGTCATGACAAAATATATAAACCTTTTATCCTACATACGACCAATATTTTTGATAAAAAAATGGATGTAATCCATTTGGGCCTGGAGCCTTATAAGGTTTAAAGCTATGCAGGGCATAACTAATTTCTTCTGGGCGAAGAGGCTCCTCTATTCTGAGGATGTCATTTGCAGAGAAAGAGAGAATGGATGCAAATCCATGTGTATGTTATCAGAGAGAATATCATGAGTCATGAAAAGTTGACTGTAGTAGTTGAGTATCAGTTTTTGTAAATCATTTTTGTCAAATATCCAGTTGCCTCCTATATCCTTTAAAGCATTAATTCTATTCTTCATACGTAATGTAGACATATGAAAAAATTTAGTATTCGTGTCTCCATCATTCAGCCAGGTGATGCGTGACTTTAATTTCCAAAAATCCTCCTCTAGGCGTAGTATGTTACTATATTCCATAGTCAATTGAGCCTCTAAATTTTGGAGGAAAGATTTTGTAGGATAATTCATGGAGGATTGAATACCTTGTAACCTTGCTAAGATCTTTCTCTTACGATGGAAAATATTACCAAATGTATGGTGATTCCATCTAGTGGCTATTGCCTTAAATTTTTTAATAGTAGGAAGAAGAGGTTGGTCTTTAACATAGGTTTGTTGTACTATTTGATGAAACTGGGGGTGGGATGCCCACATACTTTCAAATCAAAAATTTTTACGGTGTATATTATGTGAAGGCTGTAAGTTAATTAGAAGTGAGCAATGATCTGAGTGTGTACGGGGGAGATGTTGTAACGACAAGACCGGTCGTTCCATGAGATTTACCCTGTTCCCCTATTTCTGCATTTGATAAGTATCACTATCTTGTTATTGATGTGTTGGATCAGTTGGTTTGGGTCCGGAGTGGTTATGGTGAGAATTTAGGCATTTAGCCTTTTAAAGTGGCCTAATAGTTGAGAAAGTCAACTGAGAGTTGACTTATTGGTAAACGACCTCGGAATGCGGATTTATGGCTCGAATAGCTTCGTTAGGTGATTTGAGACTTAGGAGTGTGTTCGGAATAATTTTGTGATGTCCGGTGTAGAATTAGGCTTGAATTGGTGAAAGTTAGTTTTTGGCGATTTCCGGTCGGCAGTGGAAAATAGGCTATTGAGGTCAGAATGGAATTTCGGAAGTTGGAACAGTTTCATAATGTCATTTTGGATATGTCTGCAAAATTTCAGGTCAATCAGAGGTGTTTTGGTTGGTTTCGGCGTAGTTGGGGAATTTAGAAGTTTCAAAATTCCTAGGCTTGAATTTGATGTAAATTTGGTGTTTTCGTGTTGTTTTTGGGGTTTCGAAGGCTCGACTAAGTTGTAATAATGATGTGGAGTGTGTTGGTATGTTTGGTTTGTGCACCGAGGTGCTCGAGATTGAATTTGGATGGTTGACGGGAAGTTGGAGTGATTTTTTTAAAATCTGCTGTGCTGGTTTGCTGGTGTTTTCGCACCTGCGGAAGGGGAGTCGCAGGTGCGATCACGCAGGAGCGGAAGGGGAGGTCACAGGTGCGAGTTTTGCCTGTATATGAGAGGTCCGTAGGTGCACGGATTTTTTTCGCCCCTGCGATGTCGCAGATGCGGAAAGTTGGTCGCAGGCGCGAGAATGGGCTAGTTAAGTGAGTTTCACAGGTGCACACCCTGGGACCGCATGTGCGGGTCTGCAGGTGCGGCCAATTGTTCGCAGGTGCGGCCAATTGTCCGCAGGTGTGGAAATTACTATGCAGAACAGTATAAAAGGACCCTCTCCGCGACATTTATTAGTTTTTCATCAATTTGCATGTAGGACGAGTCTAGTGGAGGTGGTTTTGAGAGGGAATTTAAAGGTTCTTCAGCAAAGGTAAGTTCTTTGATTGTTAATCCCGTTCATATGCTATTTTATTTAGATTAGGCTTGAAAATTTAAGGATTTGGGTAGGAAAAAGTTGCAAAAATGGGAGGAAGGAATTGGGATTTCTTTTGAGGTTTTGGAACGACAGTTGTGGTATGATTTTGGTGTTCTTGGTATGGATAGAATCGTGGGAGGATGAGGTTCCAATGATGTAAAAGTTATTGAATTCCGAGGGGTGGGCCCAGGGCTCGGGTTTGGCCGAATTTTGAGATTTTTATTTAATTTGGTGATTTTCGATTGAGTCGTGTTCCTTGAGTATATTTTAATGATGTTGTACTGATTTTGGCTAGATTTGGTGCAATCGGGAGCCAATTCGAGTGGCAAGTTCATCGCGGACTAGTGTCGCGGCCCGGTAGAGGTAAGTAATGGCTATATATCTTGTCCTGAGGGTATGAAACCCCGGACCTCGTATTTCTTACTGTTTTTAGAATGGCACACATGTCGGATAACGAGTATGTGGCGCGTACTGACTTTTGGATTGGACTAGGCCTCTCCGCGGCGGCTAATGAGTTGCATATTTACTCAAAACCTTATGTTAATTATGTTCTAAAAGAATTGTGTAATATTTGGGGCTGTGAGCCATGTTTGGGGCCTAGTGCTGATTTGTTTTAACCCCTTGGGGGCTATTTTACTGATATTCTCACTAGTTGAAACTATGATTTTACACCCAGTCCTTCTTGTGAAATTGTCGACACTCATATTTGATGATATTACTATTTCTTGAAATGAATTACTATTTTTGGGTCGAGAACCCCGTTTTATTTATGCCCCGAGTGGTATTTTGAGAGTGTCTGACTGAGTGCGGTCGAGGGCGAATGTTGTGAGGATATTTATGATATGAGACAGGCAGAGAGCCTGAGAGTGATTGATGCCATGATATGGCTGTTTATTTAGCGCTTGGGCTGAAGGAGCCCCTCCGAAGACGGAGTTTGTACACACCCCCAGTGAGCGCAGGTACCTACTGAGTGCGAGTGCCGAGTGCCGAGAGATGAGTGATTGGGAGGTATGAGTGACTGTGAGGTGCTGAGTGACTGTGAGGCATGCCCAAGGGGCTGATTATGATACATGTTTTGCCCAAGGGGCTACTAATGATTCCGCTTCTTTCATTCTGAGCTTATGAAATATCTTTTGCTCGAGGGGTCTCTATATGATTCATTTAATTTTTATGCTAGGCCTTCGGTTGATGTTGTTGAAAAATATATATTGTTAAAGGGTTTTTGGAAGTTGATTTTTAAGGCATGACGATTTCATACATCTATGTTATACTATTTGAAAGTAAGGTTGTGCCTCTTGTGATTTGGTGACATTGATTTTATATGTTCTTGCTACTCAGACCTGATTTATTTTCATTACTACTGAGTTGGTGTACTCACATTACTCCCTGAACCTCTGTGTGCAGATTCAGGAGCAGATCTCGAGCATTAGCCTTTATTGTCTGCAGCAGAGCCAGATTGCTGGTTATAGAGGTAGTTGTCCAGCGTCCGCAGCATCTTTGTGTTCCCTTCCTGTGTATTTAGATTTGATTCAGAGATTGTATTATAATAGTTTATTTTGTATTATTTCTTTAGATGCTCATGACACGTTGGCTCTGGGTTTTGGGGATTACAGTAATTTACTATGATGACTTTCTTTATTCAGTAGTTCTGTATATTTATGGAAATGCTCAGATTTCGGAAATGGGATGTTTTTAAAAGAAATTGTGATCATGTGTTATATTGGCTAGCCTAGTTCCACGATAGGTTCCATCACAGCCGGTTGGGATTTAGGGTCGTGACAGTTTGGTATCAGAGCCCTAGGTTACATAGGACTCAACGGTCATGAGCAGGTTTACTAGAGTCTTGCGGATCGGTACGGAGACGTTTGTACTTATCTTCGAGAGGCTATCGAACTTTTAGGAAACATTCCATCTTTCTTGAGCTCTTTCGTGCTGATCTATTGATTCTTGAAATCTGAACTTATGTTGTTTCATTTTAAACCCATTTTTCTCATTTTCCATCTTCTTCCTTAGGCGATTTCCACCATTTTTAAGAGCTATCAACCAGGTCTCATAAGGTAAGTGAATTCCACTCGGAAATTTGTTTCATGCATGCATCCTAGCCTAATTAACTACATAAACTAGTACAAAAAATTCAAGAAATTGGGTAGTAACATAGAACTTGTGATCACTTTAGAATTTTTTGTGAATTGGCCATGAAAGCAAGTAAAAATCGTATATTAATGATCCTTAGGCCTTGGGTGAGTGTTCCCTTTGAGAATTACAAGAATCCGAGCGAGCAGGCCCGGGGTCAAATTTTGATAATTTTGGAAGAATACTAGGAAATGGATAATTAGGCCATGTAATTGAATCGTTGAATCCTTATTGATATACTTGAGTTTATTATGTCTAGATAATAGCATTCCGGAGTTGAATTCTAAAGGAAAGGCAGTGTTAGAGGGTTGATTGCTATACTTTGGACCTGAGGTAAGTGTTTGGTCTAACCTTAGCTTGAGAGAATAGGAATTGAGTATTATTTGCCATTTGCTAATTGTCAAATACGATGTATAGGCATGGTGACGAGTATCTATACATTGATGTCTAGCATGACCGTGGGTCCCTATATTGTGAATATTCTGACTTTGTTGTAATTTCTATGCCTAATAGATTATTTCTATATGTTGTAAAGGGACATGTGAAGGGAATCGTAATCTTTAAGCATCTTTGGAGCATTGGCTAAAATTAATAAATGAGATAATTACATCTTTGGAGCATTGGCTCAAATTAATATATGAGATAATTACATCTTTGGAGCATTGGCTCAAATTAATATATGAGATAATTACATCTTTGGAGCATTGACTCAAATTGTGAAATGAGTAATGAATATATATGAGATAAATACATCTTTTGGAGCATTGGCTCAAATTATAAAAGGAATAATGAAGATATATGAGATAATTTCATCCTTGGAGAATTGGCTCAAATTGTGAAACAAATGATGAAGGAATACGAGATAATTACATCCTTTGGAGCATTGGCTCAAGTAATAGAATAAATCATGGAAATGAAGGTGAAATAAAGAGAAAGTGTTATTGAAATGTACCCTTGCCGGGTCATCGTTGTATAGTTCCCTTGCCGGGATTTAATTGATTAATTGATGTTCACTTGCCAGGATTTAATTGTTTAATTGATGTTCCCTTGCCAGGATTTCTATTTTTACTCTGTTTATTTCCTTGCCCTTGTTTGTGATTGCTGTTTGGGTGAGGAAAAGTGTTAAAGCACGAAGGGAGATGTCGTGCCATGTTTTATATTGATTATGCACGAGGGGACATTCCGTGCCATTTTTTATATTGATTATGCACGAGGGGACATTCCGTGCCATGTTTTATATTGATTATGCATGAGGGGACATTCCGTGCCATGTTTTATATTGATTATGCACGAGGGGACATTCCGTTCCATGTTTTATATTGATTATGCATGAGGGGACATTTCGTTCCATGTTTTATATTGATTATGCATGAGGGGACATTCCGTACCGTGTTTTATATTATTATTATGCACGAGGGGACATGCCGTGCCGCATCTTTCACTGTTTATTCCGTGTTGTCAATTCCCGTTATTATTTTCAGATATTGTAGACTGTTGATTTCATTTCTGTCATTTCAGTATTTGCTATCTTTATCCCCAACATGTTCTCCCCGTAATTGTATTCTTGTTTAGTTTCTGCTATACTATTGAATTGCACAGGTACACTTTGTTGTCGTGTCTTATCCTCATCACTACTTCACCGAGGTTAGGCTCGGCACTTACTCAGTACATGGGGTCGGTTGTACTGATGCTACACCTGCACTTCTTTATGTTGTGCAGATTACGCAGCCGGACCCGGAGGACATCATTAGTGGGAGTGCCTTCCATCTTATCCTACATGCTTCAAGGTATACCTGCTGGCGTTCGTGGGCCTTGTCGTCTCTTCCATCCCTTTGTCTTCACTTCTGTCTTGTTTTTTTTCTCTAGTTTTAGAGACAACTATGTATTCTCTTTCCAGACTTGTATTTAGCACTCTTATAGACAGTTCGTGAGTTTGTGACTCCAGGTTTTGGGGAAATTTGCGCGTTGTTATGTTATGTTGTCCTTATTTAGCTTGAAACCATATTTATTTCCGCTGATAAATTGTGAACCGTTTAGTTTATCCTGTTAAATTAATGTTAATATGCTAGTATACCTATACATGTTGCCTTGTCTAGCTGGTTCAACGTTAGACGCCATCACGACCCGATGGTGGAAATTTCGGGGCGTGATAAGTTGGTATCAGAGCTCTAGGTTACTTAGGTCTCACAACTCACGGACAACTTGGTAGATTCTGAGGGATCGGTATGGAGACGTCTGTATTTATCCCCCAGAGGCTGTGAAGTTAGGATGACTCCATATTTCTTTTCTTCTCTGTCGTGCGCTATGAATTCTGAGTACTGATTGAGT
>ML435663.1:45605-57508 GCA_005239525.1 Nicotiana knightiana
TCAACTCAGAATCGAGAGGCATGCATAAAATTTGAACCCTTTTTAAGAATTTATCAACTGCTATATGACCACCCCTAGTTTGCCAACCGCTCATCTGTGAACCTTACCCCAACCCTCTTCCTCTTACTAGATTATGGACACTAATGAACATTCATGCAAGGTAAACTTATATTTTCAAGAATCAATTCATGGGAGTCCCCCTTTTGTTCAAAATCGGAAAATTAATGAAAAGGGTTTGGGNTATTCGGTACCCGTGGTTCATGAGTTTCCTGAGGTCATCCCTTCAGACCTTTCGGGGATGCCACCCGATAGGGACATTGAGTTCTGCATTGATCTGGCTCCGGGCACCCAGCCCATTTCTATTCTGCCGTATCGCATGACCCCGCCACAGTTGAAAGAGTTGAAGGAACAATTGCAGGATTTGCTTGGGAAGAGTTTCATTAGGCCCAGCGTTTCTCCTTGGGGTACTCCAGTATTGTTTGTGAATAAAAAGGATAGTTCGATGAGGATGTACATTGATTACCGGCAATTCAAAAAGGTTACAATCAATAATAAGTATCCACTGCCGAGGATTGATGATTTGTTCGATCAGCTTCAGGGTGCCGGGGTATTTTCGAAGATAGACTTGAGATCTGGCTACCATCAGTTGAGGATTAGGGCATCCGATGTCCCTAAGAGAGCCTTTCGCACTCGGTACGGGCATTACGAGTTTTTAGTCATGTCGTTTGGGTTGACGAATGCCCCATCAGCTTTTATGGACTTGATGAACTGAATATTCAGGCCTAATTTGGACTCGTTCATGATAGTCTTCATTGATGATATATTGATATACTCCCACAATCAGGAGGAGCACGAGCAGCATCTCAGAGTGCTTTTTCAGACTCTGAAGGATAGCCAGCTATATGCAAACTTTTCAAAGTGTGAGTTCTGGTTGAGTTCAGTTGCATTCCTGGGTCATGTCGTAAAAGCAGAGGGTATTCAGGTTGACTCAAAGAAGATTGAGGCAGTCAAGAACTGGCCTAGACTAGCATCAACTACAGAGATTCGGAGTTTCTTAGGATTGGCAGGCTATTATCTTCGGTTCGTGGAGGGGTTCTATCACGCCCTAAAATTGAAGGACGCGAACGACACTCGACCGGGTGACCCCCAGTCAAACGGACCTGATTTGCCTTTCCTACCCAATGCATTTCCCCATGTTTATAGCATACATTATTTATGTGAAACGGTGAGATAAGCTTAAAAGTGCGTGAATATCACATTAAGTCCAATTTATACATATAGATACGCCACTTTCCAATACGGACCACGATTACAAATACATACAACCACTGCCCAAAATATACATATACACCCACGTAGTGTCTACGGATCCTCTAAGAGTACTAGGAACTTATAAAATGCATGCCGGAAACAAGGCCCCGACTATACCTTACAGTACATAATACACTCAAAAAGGAGAAGGCTCGAACTACACATGGCCCCGAGAGGAAATTGGGCTCACCAGTACAGCTGAAAAGGATGAGGAGAAAGCACCACTAACGGCGAGCTGAGTAATCTGCTATGGATCCACCTACATCCATATAAAAGATGTAGCGCCCCCAGAAAAAGGGACGTCCAATTAATCAATGCACGTGGAAGGAAACAACCAAAAATAAAACAAGATGCACAATCTCTCCTTTTTCCCTTTCAACATCGTCATATTCATATTAAAGAGCTCATAGCTTTTCATTTCAAAAGTGATATCAATCACATTTCATCCTTATTACCTCGGCCACCCTTATCACCACAACCCATCATCCTTATTACTTCGTGTTGCGACGCGTAACCCGACCCCGCCTGACAAATTTTAATTCACAGCACAGTCACAAACAATTTCATCACAAGAATCACCAAATGAAGGAATACAAATTCATATCAACGACTCATTTATTTGGGCCCAAGGCACCATAACACTTATCAAGTATAAATTTCATGAACACGGAGTTGCCAAATTTGCTCAATTTAGTTACATTATTTCACAATACCCTTTTTCATTACTTTCCACGTGTGGCTTTCAACTATTTTACACATTCCCACATTTGAGCACATGATCAATCTTTCGTTCATTGCCCATCAAGCACCTTTTACAACTTCATACATCACAGTAGCATGACAATCAACCAGGAAGAATCAGAGAATAAAGTCTCACGTATTAACACGTTTGAACATTCAATTCACATATTTCTAAACAAGGTACACATACCACATACTCGAACCCAACAAGAGGATTATACGAGGGTTAAAGTTAGCCATACATACCTGCGGTCGAAATTCCTTTTTAACCTTTACTCACGAATCACCGGACCGACTAGTACCGTCAATCTAGTTCACAATTAAACATATTCAACTCAGAATCGAGAGGCATGCATAAAATTTGAACCCTTTTTAAGAATTTATCAACTGCTATATGACCACCCCTAGTTTGCCAACCGCTCATCTGTGAACCTTACCCCAACCCTCTTCCTCTTACTAGATTATGGACACTAATGAACATTCATGCAAGGTAAACTTATATTTTCAAGAATCAATTCATGGGAGTCCCCCTTTTGTTCAAAATCGGAAAATTAATGAAAAGGGTTTGGGGATTCTTACATGTTGGAATGAAGAAGAAGATGACTACTCGAAATTCCTAGGCCCGAGTGACTTTGAAAATTCACTTGGTAAAGATGAGGCTTTCTCCCTTAAGAACCCTCTCTCCCCTCTCTCTAGTTTTGTTCAGAAAATGGTTAAAATGAAGGGGAAGAGTGTTTTAGATGAACTGGGGTCGGGTTTCAAAAAAAAATAAATAAATTATAGGGCCCGTCCGAAAAATGCAGTTAGGAATGCGACGCATTCCTAACATGAGGTTCGCATATCTGATCGCATAATGGCCCTCAATCCAGAACACACTGCCCAGGTATGCGACCAATTGTGCGGTCTGCATACACGTTGTGAGATCGCATACTGGATCGCATAGTTGACTTCAAATGGAGCAGTATTCTTCCTAGGTATGCGACCATTATGCGGTCCGCATACACCCTATGCGATCGCATAGCACCTATTTTCTAGAAAATCACATTCTTCAGGTCTCGGGGTACTTTCCACTCAGTTTAGGTCTGTTTCAAAGATTCGCACAATAAAACAACTCAGGGACTTGTTCGGCATTATTCTTAAACAAGAAAATTTTACGGGTCCATACATATTCCCCCCCTTAAAATCATTCGTCCTCGAATGAGGGTTTTGGAAACCATTTCGTTTTGAAAGTATGATATGCAACTTTTAGATTTTCACAAACTCCGATTTTTCAGAAAAACATTTCGCCAGAGTCCCCTCTGTAATTGGACCTATCTATGTGACAGAGAACCCCCAAGACATATTTCCAAGGACCATTACACAGTTTTAAATCACCAAATAACTTATACACAACGTTGTTACTCCAACAATTTGCAGACATTCAATCATTTTGTCAACTACACATAGTTCTTTCCTCTTACACCATAAACTTGTTCATGGTTCACATTGCATCACTTCAATATACTATATTCATTTCAATTAATTACTACCAACCTATTCTACCATTAATTACTCACCTAGCTCATATGTTTCGCAAAACATTGATTTACCTCAAATAGAACATCGAGTCCGATCTTAGCACATATTGGGAAATTACAGCAATAGGGCACTAGGGGAAGATGGGCTGCTTTTGCATAGAATCGAGGGTAGAGTTATAGGAGAGGGTTCCGATATCACTACTAGACTTGTTCAGATAAGTGGGTATACAACTGAGCATACTGTTCTGCTGTATCGATGGAGTTGACCGGCAAGAAGTGATCTGATTTCGTGAGTCGGTCCACTATTACCCAAATCGAGTCGAACTTACGCTGAGTGTGAGGTAGCCCTACCACTAAATCCATGTTGATCATTTCCCATTTCCACATTGGAATTTCCATAAGCTGAGTTAACCCACTAGGCCTCTGATGCTCGGCCTTCACCTGCTGACAATTTGGACATTTAGATACAATGTCCGCCACACCTCTTTTCATACCGCTAACCTAATAAATTTCCCGAAGATCTTGATAATTTTTCATGGATCCTGGGTGCACGGAATACCTGGAATTGTGAGCTTCCGCCATACACCTCTCCCGAAGATTATCCTCATTAGGAACACATAACCTTCCCTGGCACCGCAAAACACCATCTTCGCTCCCAAGCAAAAATACCGAGATCTTGCCATTCAAAACTGCCTCCTTCAATTGCGCCAATGCTGGATCAATAAACTGCTTCTCTTTGACTTCTACTACAAGCGATGATTCCGCCCCATTAAACACCATGACTTTCTCCTCGTCTAAGGTCGAGAGACAGACCCCTAGTCTATCCAACTGACAAACCTCCCGAGCCAGCGACTTCTAATCTTCCTCCAAATGGACCAGACTACCCATAGACTTCCGACTGAGAGCGTCGGCCACTAAATTTCCTTTCCCTGGGTGGTACAGAATGTTCATATCATAATCCTTAAGAAATTCTAACCATCGCCGCCGCCTTAAATTTAACGCCTTCTGCGTGAACAAATATTGGAGACTCTTGTGGTCTGAGAACACGTCCACATGGATGCCATACAAATAATGTCGCCAGATCTTTAATGCAAACACTACTGCCGCAAGTTCTAAATCATGCGTCAGATAATTCTTCTCGTGATTCTTGAGTTGCCTGGAAGCATAGGCTATAACCTTCCCGTGTTGCATCAACACAAATCCCAAACCAACCCTTGAAGCATCACAATAAACCACAAACCCCTCCGTGCCTTCTGGAAAAGTTAACACCGATGCTGAAGTCAATCTTGATTTCAATTCCTGAAAGCTCTTTTCACAAGCATTGGACCATTGGAATTTAGTTGCCTTCTGCGTCAATTTAGTCAACGGGGAGGCGAGGGTAGAGAACCCCTCCAAAAACCTCCGATAATACCTGGCTAAACCTTAGAAAATGTGAATCTATGTCGGGGTCGTTGGTCTAGGCCAATCCTTCACTGCTGTGATCTTCTGGGGGTCAACCTTAATCCATTTTCTGGAAACAACATGATCCAAAAATGTGACTGACTCCAACCATAATTCACATTTTGAAAACGTAGCATACAATTGGAGCTGATGAAGAGTCTGCAAAACCGTCCTGAGCTGATTAAGATGGTCCTCCCGACTGTGCGAGTAGACAAGGATGTCATCAATAAAAACAATCACGAAAGAATCAAGAAATGGTTTGAAAACCCGATTCATAAGATCCATGAAAGCCGCTGGAGCATTGGTTAGTCCAAAGGACATTACCAACAATTCAAAATGGCCATAACAAGTTCTGAAGGTGGTCTTAGGAATATCCCGCTCTCTGATCTTCAACTGGTGATATCCCGACCGTAAATCAATTTTGGAGAAGAAGCTCGCGCCCTGCAATTGGTCGAACAAATCATCTATCTGAGGTAGTGGATACTTGTTTTTGATAGTGACTTTGTTGAGCTACCGATAATCAACACATTCGAAGCGACCCATCCTTCTTTCTGACGAAAAGAACCGTAGCGCCCCCTGGCGACACACTTGGCCGAATGAACCCCTTCTCTAATAAGTCTTTCAACTGCTTCTTTAACTCCCTCAACTCTACATCAATCCCGAAGTCAATTTCCCTATCTGAAAGAATACCTGGGAGCTCTTTCAGAAACACCTCAAGAAACTCATTCACGACTGGAACGGACTCGGGGGCAGGTACTTCTGAAGTGGTGTCTGCAAACCGGACCAGGTGATAAATACACCCCTTTTTAATCATCTTCGAGGCCTTAAGGTAGGAAATAAACCTACCCTTCGGGACCACACCATTACCTTTCCACTCAATAATTGACTCGTTAGGAATCTCTAATCTCATAATTCTGGTTCGACAGTCGAGTTTAGAAAAGCATGAGTTAGGCAAGAATATTCTCACTTTCCACTTCACTGCACGACACAGAGTAACAATAAAAAGGGTGTTTACTAAATATCCATGTAGCCCCAAAATTATAGATGTGGTCGACAACACACCGATATGATGTTATTTTGGCGATTTGATCGCACGGGCAAGTTCGTAGGATGTTGTGTGGGTTATCTGTGAAATTTGGTATCATTCCGAGTTGTATAGGTCAGTTCGGTACGTTGTTAGCGAAGTTAGAAAACTTAAAAATTCCTAAGTTTTGTTCTTGAAGTTTGGGGGTGTGATTCGAGTTTTAGCATTTTTTTGAGTGTTCCGAAGGCTCGAGCGAGTCCGTATTATGATTGGGACTTGTTGGTATATTTGGACTAGGGCTCGAGTGGCCCCAGGTGCCTTCCGAGCACCTAGCGGGGCCAAAAAAACTAGCAAACACAGCTGCTGGTGCACCTGCTTTGGTGTGACCGCAGGTGCGGTTGCCCAGCATCGCAGGTGCGAGACTGCAGGTGCGGTCCCAGGCATCGCAGGTGCGATCACCATTGGCCTGGCCAGCTATCGCGCGTGCGGAGCATTTCTCGTAGGTGCGAGACCGCATGTGCGGTCTCCACTTCGCAGGTGCGATCCCAAACCCCCCTAGACCAGTTCCGTAGGTGCAAGATTATTCTCGCAAGTGCGAGACCGCAGGTGCAGTCCCCAGAGCCGCAGGTGCGAGATCACTATTCCGGCAGTGAGTTTTAAATACAGGTTTTAAACCCATTTTTCTCATTTTTCCATCTTCTCCATTAGGCGATTTCTACCATTTTTAAGAGTTATTAACCAGGTCTCATAAGGTAAGTGAATTCCACCCGGAAATTTGTTTCAAGCATGCATCCTAGCCTAATCAACTACATAAACTAGTGCAAAAATTCAAGAAATTGGTTAGTAACCTAGAACTTGTGATCACTTTAGAATTTTCTGTGAATTGGCCATGAAAGGAAGTAATAATCGTATATTAATGATACTTAGGCCTTGGGTGAGTGTTCCCTTCGAGACCTATAAGAATCCGAGAGAGCGGGACCGAGGTCGAATTTTGATAATTTTGGAAGAATGCTAGGAAATGGATAATTAGGCTACGTAAATGAATCATTGAATCCTTATTGATATACTTGAGTTGATTATGTCTAGATAATACCATTTCGGAGTTGAATTCTAAAGGAAAGGCGGTGTTAGAGGGTTGATTGCTATACTTTGGACCCGAGGTAAGTGTTTGGTCTAACCTTAGCTTGAGGGAATATGAATTTAGTATTATTAACTATCATCTAATTGTCAAATACGATGTATAGGCATGGTGACGAGTATCTATACATTGGTGTCTAGCATGACCGTGAGTCCCTATATTGTGAATATTCAAACTTTGTTGTAATTTCTATGCCTAATTGATGATTTCTATATGTTGTAAAGGGGCATGTGAAGGGAATCGTAATCTTTAAACATCCTTGGAGCATTGGCTTAAATTGTTAAACGAATGATGAAGGAATACGAGATAATTATATCCTTTGGAGCATTGGCTCAAGTAATAGAATAAATCATGGAAATGTAGGTGAAAGAAAGAGAAAGAGTTATTGAAATGTACCCTTTTCGGCTCATCGTTTAATTGATGTTCCCTTGCCGGGATTTAATTATTCAATTGATGTTCCCTTGCCGGGATTTCTATTTTTACTCTGTTTATTTCCTTGCCCTTGTCTGTGATTGCTATTTGGGTGAGGAAGAGTGTTAAAGCACGAAGGGAGATGTCGTGCCATGTTTTATATTGATTATGCATGAGGGGACATTCCGTGCAATGTTTTATATTGATTATGCACGAGGGGACATTCCATGCCATGTTTTATATTGATTATGCAAGAGGGGACATTCCGTGCCATATTTTATATTGCTTATGCACGAGGGGACATTCAGTGCCATATTTTATATTGATTATGCACGAGTGGACATTCTGTGCCATGTTTTATATTGATTATGCACGAGGGGACATTCCGTGCTTTGTTTTATATTATTATTATGCACAAGGGGACATGCCGTGCCGCATCTTTCACTGTTTATTCCGTGTTGTCAATTCCCGTTATTATTTTCAGATATTTTAGACTGTTGTTTTCATTTCTGTCATTTCAGTATTTGCTATCTCTTACCCTCCCAGCATGTTCTCCCCGTAATTGTATTCTTGTTTAGTTCCTGCTATACTATTGAACTGCACAGGTACATTTTGTTGTCGGTGAAGTACATGAGTAAGTGCCGAGCCTAACCTCGGCGAAGTAGTGACGAGGCTAAGACACGACAACAAAATCCGCATTCCGAGGTCGTTTACCAATAAGTCAACTCTCAGATGACTTTCTAAACTATTAGGCCACTTTAAAAGGCTAAATGCCTAAACTCTCACCATAACCACTCCGGACCCAAACCAACTGATCCAACACATAAAAAAAAAGATACCGATACTTAACAAATGCAGAAATAGGGGAAACGGGGTAAATCTCACGGAACGACTGGTCGGTTCGTTACATCCTCCCCCTCTTAAATAAACGTTCATCCTCGAACGGGTCTAGAAACATACCTGGAGCCTCGAATAAGTGAGGATATCCATCCCGCATCTCCCGCTCGGTATCCCAGGTGGCATCCTCCACCGGCTGCCCTCTCCACTGAACCTTTACTGAAGCTATATCCTTAGACCTCAGCTTCATGACCTGTCAACCCAAATTAGCCACTGGCTCTACCTCATATGACATATCACCCTCGAGCTGAACCGTGATAAAGTTTAAAACATGGGAAGGGTCACCAACATACTTTCGGAGCATCGAAACATGGAATACTGGATGAATACTCGACAAACTGGGAGGCATAGCAAGCCTATAAGCCACCTCCGCAACCGTCTGAAGTACCTCAAATGGCCCAATGAACCTGGGACTCAGCTTCCCTCTTTTCCCGAATCTCATAACACCCTTCATGGGTGACACTTTCAGCAGCACCTTATCCCCAACCATGAAAGACACATCTCGGACGTTCCGGTCTGCATAACTCTTCTGTCTAGACTGCGCTGTGCGAAGTTGCTCCTGAATCAACTTTGTCTTACTCAAAGCATCCTAAACCAAGTATGTGCCCAATAACCTAGCCTCGCCCGACTCAAACCAACCAACCGGAGATCTACACATCCTACCATACAAGGACTCATACGGAGCCATCTGAATACTCGACTAATAGCTGTTATTATATGCAAACTCCGCTAGTGGCAGAAACTAATCCCATGTAAACCAAAGTCAATCATACAAGCACGCAGCATGTCCTCCAAAATCTGAATGGTACGCTCCAACTGCCCATCAGTCTGAGGATGAAACGATGTGCTCAACTCAACCTGAGTACCCAACTCTCTTTGTACAGCTCTCCAAAACTGAGATGTGAACGGAGTGCCTCTATCGGAAATGATAGAAACTGGAACCCCATGCAAAGAGACAATCTCCCTGATGTAAATGTCAGCTAACCTCTCCGATGAATAAGTAGTACTAATAGGAATGAAGTGCGCGGACTTGGTCTGCCGATCCACAATAATCCATATAGCATCGAACCTCCTCGAAGTCCGTGGGAGTCCAACTAGGAAGTCCATGGTGATCCGCTCCCACTTCTACTCCGGAATATCAAACCTCTTAAGTAATCCACCAGGTCTCTAGTGCTCATACTTAACCTACTGACAGTTGAGACACCGAGCCACAAACTCCACAACATCCTTCTTCATTCTCCTCCACCAATAATGCTTCCTCAAATCCTGATACATCTTCGTGGCACCCGGATGGATGGAATACCACAAACTATGAGCCTCTGCTCGAATCAAATCTCAACGCCCATCTACATTGGGCACGTAAATCCAGCCCCGCAACCTCATCACCAATAACCACATCTCTAGCATCACCCCGAAATCCCACCATCGGGACGTGATGGCATCTAATGTTGAACCCGCTAGACAAGCCAAGGTGTATAGACAAACTAGCATATTACCATCAACTTGATAGGATAAACTGAATGATTCACAATTTAACACCGGAAATAAATATGGTTTCAAGCTAAATAAAGACAACATAATAGAACAATGCGTAAATTTTCCCAAAACCTGGAGTCACAAACTCACCAATTGTCTATAAGAGTGCTAAATACAAGTCTGAAAAGAGAATACATAGCTGTCTCTGAAACTACAAGAAAAACAAGACAGAAGTGAAGACAAAGGGATGGAAGAGACGCCAAGGCCCACGAACGCCATCGGGTATACCTTGAAGCCTCTAGGATAAGTTGGAAGACACTCCCACTAATGATGTCCTCCGGGTCCGACTGCGTAATCTACACAACATAAAGAAGTGCATGTGTATCATCAGTACAACCGACCCCATGTACTGAGTAAGTGCCGAGCCTAACCTCGGCGAAGTAGTGACGAGGCTAAGACACGACAACAAAATGTACCTGTGCAGTTCAATAGTATAGTAGGAACTAAACAAGAATACAATTACGGGGAGAACATGCTGGGGGTAAGAGATAGCAAATACTGAAATGACAGAAACGAAAACAACAGTTTACAATATCTGAAATAATAACGGGAATTGACAACACGGAATAAACAGTGAAAGATGCGGCACGACATGTCCCCTCGTGCGTAATTATAATATAAAATATGTCACGGAATTTCCCCTCTTTAATAATAATATAAAACACGGCATGGAATGTCCCCTCGTGAATAATCAATATAAAACATGGCACGGAATGTCCCCTCATGCATAATCAATATAAAACATGGCATGGAATGTCTCCTCGTGCATAATCAATATAAAACATGGCACATCATCACCCTTCGTGCTTTAACACTCTTCCTCATCCAAACAACCATCACAAACAAGGTCAAGGAGATAAACAGAGTAAAAATAGAAATCCCGACAAGGGAACATCAATTAAACATATAAATCCCGGCAATAGAACTATACAACTATGACCCGGTAAAGGTACATTTCAATAACTCTTTCTATTTCTTTCACCTTCATTTGTTCTATTACTTGAGCCAATGCTCCAAAGGATGTAATTATCTCGTATTCCTTCATCATTCGTTTCATAATTTGAGCCAATGCTCCAAAGATGTAATTATCTCATATATTAATTGGAGCCAACGCTCCAAAGATGGCTAAAGATTACGATTCCCTTCACATGCCCCTTTACAACATATAGAAATCATCAATTAGGCATAGAAATTACAACAAAGTTTGAATATTCACAATATAGGGACTCACGGTCATGCTAGACACCAATGTATAGATACTCGTCACCATGCCTATACATCGTATTTGACAATTAGATGATAGTTAATAATACTAAATTCATATTCCCTCAAGCTAAGGTTAGACCAAACACTTACCTCGGATCCAAAGTATAGTAATCAGCCCTCTAACACCGCCTTTCCTTTAGAATTCAACTCCGGAATGGTATTATCTTACAAGAACTGGTTGATAGCTCTTAAAATGGAGGAAATCGCCTAAGAAGATGGAAAAATTAGAAAAATGGGTTTAAAAACCCTTTTTAAAACTCACCGCCTGAACAGTGAACTCGCACCTGCTGTCTCGCACCTGCAGATTGGGCTAGGGGGTCTAGGATCGCACCTACGAAGTGGAGACCGTGTCACACCTCCCTTTTCATACGCCCCCCAAGGGGTATGGGAGTTCTTCCAATTAAAGTGACATTATTCGAAATGGGATTATTTTATTTATTAGAGTCGCCACTTGGAATAGTTTATTTGGTGTTCCAAGTCACCGGTTTATCTTAAACCCAAATCGAGGAAATTTTGACTCTGTTTAAATTGTCTGCGAACCAGAAATCCGGGTAAGGAATTCTGTTAACCCGGGAGAAGGTGTTAGGCACTCCCGAATTCCGTGGTTCTAGCACGGTCGCTT
>ML435666.1:0-175150 GCA_005239525.1 Nicotiana knightiana
AATTTGAGGAATTGAAATGGTTCTACGGATGTAATTCGAGATGTTTCCATGTGTAATTGGTTGAGGTTGTTGTTATGGCCCTGCAAAAGAATAATATGTTGTTTCAGCTCAGTACTTGTGTTTCTGAGAGCGTTAAGGCTATGCTCAGGTAGTGATGATGTTTGCGATTGGTTATCGTGTGATATCGATATGATGATAGAATGCTTGCCCGTATTTGGGGGTAATGAATGGTTTGAAGGCAGGTCTTCTCAGAGTGTGATTTTGAGATTTCGGTATTTTAGTTCCGGTAGAGGAAAGGCATTTGGATTATGAAAGGCTCGGTTGGGGTTGATAAAGTCGTAAGACTTGGTGTCCTCAAGTGAGGTGGTATATGCACCTGTTATGTGAAGTCGTCGTCTTTGCTCGAATGGAGTGCATTAAGTTTGTTGGTGCTATGGTTTCTTCGTTGCGTGGGGTCAGAGTATTGAGAAGAAGTATTGAAGAATGCGGTTGGCAGAGACCGTGAGTTGCGGTGGTTCAGTACCGGATAAGTGTTGATAATGAAGGCAGCTAGAGAAAGATGATCTTCGGAGAGCTTGAAGTCGTGGTGATCTGCTGGTTTGAGAGCTACATAGAATGATCCTGAAGTGAGGCTAGGCGGTGGTTCCATTTCTAGGAGGCCAAGTGTAAGAAGCGGAAGTCGAGCAGTCATAAAGTGAGGGAGCGACAGGATAGCTTGGAATTTGAAGATATTGTCGCGCATTTAATGGATGTCCATGAGGAGCAGACGGACTAGTAAAGTTGGTAAATGAAGCAGGGCGTAGGATGGGGTATTGAAGTCGTGGAGAGCGCGCATTTTAGCATCGTTGGAAGGTGTCCGCGAGTGATTTCCACAGGTGGGTTATCTCCTGTGAATAGGTTAGCGGTGGCATGGTTGACAAGTCTCTGTGAGGGTTCTAGAGGCTATTCCGTAGGAGGAGGAATGTGTGAATGATGCTAGAGAATTTGAGTATTTAGGGAGTGCTAGCAAGAGAATTTGGAAGAATTGGACGGATTGGTTGAGAAAGATCGCGTTATCAAAGGAGAAAGGATCTCGGCAAGGTCTAGAGTGGTGCACTGAGTAGTTTCGGGCTAAGTGAGGGAGTCCCACCATCTGCAGTTGGGTTACAGGATTGTGTTATCATATGGTTGCGGATTGTTGGCATGTTGGCAAGTTATTTCAGCTAAGGGAAAGGAGTAAAATGTTGATTGTGCGTGGGATTTGATGAATGTGTGCAAAGGTTGGCCCTGTCAGATCGGGGTTAGGCTTTGGAATATTCAGAATTTTGCTTAAGGCATAGGTGAGTTGTCAGGGTAGTGACTCAGTCACGTGTTTTATTGAAAGGGGTGTCAATGTGCTATGAGAGCCTTGGAGTTGATTGTATTCGGGGCCAGTCTGAGTGGGTGACTCTCAATAGCGGTCCTAGTGAGTTCAAAAGTTAAGAATGCAGCGTTTAAGGGTTTCAAGCAGCAATATGATCGAGAATCGAGCTTTTGCAGAGTAATTTCTGAGGAAAAAGAAGATGGCTAGAATGTTCTATGATATGTTTCAGTGTGCAGGATAGTATTGGAGGAGTGAGAAAAATAAACTCCGGATTGTAGAAAGATTATCAGGAGGGTATGAGACGGGTTGCGGGATTTAGGCAGCATATTCTCGTGAGTCAAGGTCACTCGGGATGAGTGAGGGTTGAGTTTGCTATGAGTTTAAGGAAGTTGCTATTATTCCTGAAGCAATTGAAGATGATTAAAGAAGATAAATTGATTAAGCATGGTTGAAATGGCACGTTTGCGTCAGTGATCAGTTCCTTTGATGTGATTAAGTTATGCATGTGGTTTGTGCCAGTGTGTGCGGGGCTTGTCGGCCATCGTAACAGATTTCATGTGGGAGCATGTGAATGCTATGGCCTGTCACGTGTAGGCGGATCCCGTAAGGGTATGGTGGTATAGACTACTACTTAAGGATTTGCATGTTGGGTGATTGTGGAAATTCACTCGTGTGTTGAGATGGTACTCTTGAATTGAGTTAAGTAAAAGGTTTCTATATGATGAAGTGTTCACCCTATTGGTGGTTCAGAAGTTATGATGGAATTCTTGCACTACCTCATATTAGCAGGGTAGGTGCGGTAAGCATTATGTAACTAGGAGTAAGAATCGAGATTGCGGTTCGGTGTTAATAAGGATGTCATGAGCTCGGAAGAGCAAGGAAAAGTGATTTGAAAGTTCAGTGTAAGCNTTGGAGGGCGTTCGATTCAGTTGATTATGGATTATGGGGTGTTTGTCCCGGTAATGATGGTTGTGCTCGTGTATTATGAGAGAAAGTGGGTTAATATGGACCCAGGTACAAGCTATTAGCTTAGTTTAGTGCGAGCAAGGTAGACTCGATGTTTGTGGCTGGATTTAAATTGATTATGGGCTCCGTATGAGCCAGGCATGTTCATTTCAGTAGAGCGCTTTTCATGGAAAGGTATTAGAACAGCGGATGTTGTTCCGTCTTAGTCAAATTCACGTGTTATTATGATTGTGCCGTGTGAGTTATGAAACGGCTTGATAGTTTCCTATGTGTTGAGGTCCCGCATAGTGGGGGATGTTATGTGAGCAGGATAGCTCTTGAGATCCAGAATGTGTATATATATATATATATCACACCTCGGTTGTGCTTAAGTTTTGTAGCCTACGACTTTATCAGTCTCCCCAGGATGGTATTATGTACTTAGTGTGCTTATGATCGATATTCAGTAATTTGTAATAGTGAGCAAACCAGCTCCGTATATATATCTTCTTATGTAAATTTTATGTGTGGATCGGGTGGCACGTTTCCACGGGTATGTTATTCGGATCGGATTTCACGCCGCAACAGTGTGATGTGGAGTAAGGTTCATATATATTTATTCTTTCTTATGTTTTACTTCCTATTTTCTGAGAAAAATTCATATTAGTTGCGTGAGTTGAATAGTCCCTTCCTGAGTCATTTCTTATTATCATGTTCGAGCTACGGCCTATTGGCGCAATGTGGTATCATGTGAGGTTGTTGGTCATGTTTGCGGTGATTTATTGCCTGAGCAGTTCATACTGGGTGAGACGATATTATCGGATCAGGGATCAGTGCTAAAGGTTATGTGAAGTGTATATTAAATAACAAATACCATTATTCAGGTTCATAATGAGGTGATGATTCCAGTCAAGATGAGTTATTCAATGATTTGTTAACTCTGCAGTTGGGTATGAATTTATGCACATTTCCTCCGTTGCGGTGGTATCGTCAGCTTTATAGCAGGATGTATGTATATTTGTTATGAGGTGCATCGGGAGCACCATGTTCGTGAAATTTTGGCTATTAAGGTTCAGGAAGTGTCATTGTGGTCAGATGATGAGTTATGCAGTGCATGGTGCTGATTCAGCAAAGGTAAGCGGTCATGTTCTAGGACATCGTGTAGTAGTTGATACGATGTTTATATGTTGGAAGTAGGCCTGGCAAGGAATGTCAAGTGTTGGAACTAGGTTCTAAGCTTATTATATGGATAAATGAAGAAATCTTCATATTTGATCAAGCTAATGTGCTCAACTGGTTGGAATACGATTTATACCGGTATAAATTATGCCGGTATAAGTTATACTAGGATAAGTTATACTAGGATAAGTTATACTAGGATTAGTTATACCGGGATTGTTGTTTATTCATTGTTTGGTATGTTGTATTAAGAATGAAAATTGCATAATATCTAAGAAGAAGGTATAAGTTATATCGATGCTAATTACCCCACCTTCTATAAGGTATAAGTTATCCCAGTGTTAAAATTAACACCAGGATAACTTATACCTGGTTTGCTAACCAAACAGAATATTAAGGTAGTATTAAATTTTTATACCACCCTTATACCTTCTTATACCTCATACCAAACGACCCTAATGGTTTTAGGTATCACCTATGTATCTAGGTATAAGCTATACTTGGAGTAAAATATCAAAATAATGACACTACCCTCGTAAAACTTGAATAATCATTCACCTAATTGAATTCCTACTCAGCTTTGTAGGAGTTTTACCTTATTTTCACTTGTAGTTTACTTCTTTGCTTGCGAGTGAATCTTGAATCACGAACGAATCAATTTTATTTTTTAATTGTAAAGCTAGTGCAACCCAAAGAGTTGAAACTCCCATGGTGGTTGGTTTAATACCACTTAAGTGGTCATATTCTACTATAATTGATTTTGTTGTCCTTTACAGTAACTTGAAACTTCTGAAAATATATACTTTAACTAGCTAAAAATAATTAAAAATTGTTCTAACCTATTTCAAAAGCACCAAAACAAATGTAGCTCATAATGTGTATAAATTTTTAATATAATCCGAAAAACAAATATTTTAAGTTATGTAAAGTGATTTAATGCAACAAAGAAAACATCCAAAAACAATTAATTTCTGCATAGTAATCTCTGTATTACTAATATATACACTACTAGTTTCTGCATAACTAATACCTGAATAGCTAATTCCTGCGTAGGTTATCCCAAATCAAACGACCTTAGACACCAAGGTTTACTCCAATCAAATAAATTGTTTCACACCAAAGTCTTCAAATATTTCCATAAAAGAGATATGTCACGATCCAAATTTCCCTCCGCTGGGTATCGTGATGACACCTAGTCTTAGGGACTATGTAAGTCTAACATTTAGTGAATAACAACAATAATAAAGGAAATCTAACAGTCTCAATATAGAAATCTTGACAGAATTTACAGTTTTCCAAAATCGGTAATATAAGTCATAAGCTGTACAAAATTATTCTACAACTCCTAGATACAACTGTTTAGAAATACTAAGGACAGTTGAATAGAAACAGGAAGGTGACTCTGAAGCCTGCGAACGCATCAGCAGGTTACCTTGAGTCTCCTCGGCAATGATCCGCGCAACTACTAACAACAATTACCTGGATCTGCACACAAAAATGTGCAGAAGTGTAGTATGAGCACACCACAACGGTACCCAGTAAATATCAAGACTAACCTCTGTGAAGTAGTGACGAGTACTAGTCAAGACACCACTGGTCTAATAAATTAAACATACATCAATATAGAGATGATCCAACATAATATCTATCTAAAGATTTTACGATATAATTAACAACATGACAATATAATGCGGAAGGAATTACCGAAAACTAATCAACGGAACATCATAATAGTACACAGAAGAATGGATAGAAATACGAGCCAAAATCGAAAACCACCACACAATAAAAACACTGGTAACTCAGCACTGCGTCAGTTTGTTCACATCAGGCCTTAGCCAATAAACCCAATAAATTGGTGAAAACTTTTAACAACAGTTTATATTGAAAGCTTTAAAGATATAATCATTTCAGGATAGAACAATTTTCCTTGAAACATACTTTCTCCGAATATATATATATATATATATATATTTACTTAGAAAGAAAAATCTTTAAAATATAGTTCTTTCAAAATAAATGATTTTCAAATATACTTCCCCAATAAATGTATTTCAATATCATTTTCTGCAAGACAAATGCTTTTCAAATATACCTTTGAAATAAAAGTCCTTCAGACATAATTTTCTATAAGGAAAATATCTTTTCAGCTATTTTTCAATAAAAATCTTCCGATCATAATATCCTCAAGATAAATCTACCGGAACTCAGTCCGTGTAACTCATTTTGTCATGCAGTACAGGGGGAAAGCTCCCGGAATACGTCTGTAGTCCCAATTTAAATATGCAATGCAGTACAGGGGGAAAGCTCCCGGAATACGTCTGTAGTCCCAATTTAAATATGCAATGCAGTACAGGGGGAAAGTTCCCAGAATACGTCCGTAGTCCCAATTTAAATATGTAATGCAGTACAGGGAGGAAGCTTCCAGAATACGTCTGTAGTCCCAATTTAAATATGCAATGCAGTACAGGGGGAAAGCTCCCGGAATACGTCCGTAGTCCCAATTTAAATATGCAATGCAGCCAACTGAAGAAAACAATCAGAATGTGACAGAAAAAACATACATTTCCACAACATGCGCAAAAGCAACAAAAGACAAAATGCAAGGTGCGACGAGCAAATCAATACAAAGACTTGAATCACAAGAATGGTAAAAACTCACTCATAAGAAATAGCCACTGAAGGGAATGCCAAGCGCAAGTGGAACGATATAACGAGGGGAAAACAAAATAAATATAGCAACGATTCACAATATTCAATTCATCAATAAGAAAGCAATCATTCCGGCAAGGGAAACAACTATATAACTAATCTCGCCTAAATAATCCGCTTTATGGAATAAAACTCAGCTTGAACAACGCTCAGTAATAGGCAACACCAAGGAAATACCATCAACATGGATGATTATCAACTAAACCTAAGTAGCACTTAAGGGAAAATCATATAAATCACAATGTACGACTCACGGTCATGCTTGACACCAACATATAGATATTCCAATCAATGCTAAACAATAATAGGGCGAGATTATGCTAATTCTAGTCAAATAGGCAGTTTATGAAGCAGGATATAGCACGATGGTAGAAAAGGTAAAGTCTTCAGTTAAGTCAATTAAGATCAAATAAGCAACAAAGGAAAACTAAGCAAGTAATTTCTAATTTAAGCAGAAAGAGATGAACTAGCAGTCGGAACTCAGATATAACAAATACAACTTCATACACATGGAATATAAGGACCTAAGAATCCTAAAAGACCAACCTATTTGCAAATAAGTCCGAGTACGCACTCGTCACCTCGCGTACACGGGCTACAATCAACATAGAAGATGCATCCTAAGGGGTTGTTCCCCCACACAAGGTTAGGCAAGATACTTACCTCAAATACGACAACCCGGTACTCAAAAGTGAACTTTGTGAGCACGTGATTTTTTCCTACCATATAATCCTACACAAATTCAATAAATTATTTAGCTTTATGATTTTTATTAAATTTAAGTGCTATTTGTGAATTAATTTTGCATTATGTAATCATAGTTCACCTTTTAAATTTATGAATAATTTAAAGTAGCATAATTAGGTGCATAACCTTAATTATCATGTAAATAAATATAATTATTTGACATAAAATAGGTTAATATTTAAAATTTTAATTTAATTATTTCTTTCAACAAAATTGTGAAAATTGTTTTTAAATGATTAAGGGTAAATTGAATGGTGTGAGTTTTAATTAATTAATTTATAATTGAATGACAAAATTAGTTCAGAATTAATTGTTACATTTTAGTTTTAATTAATTAATTTATAATTGAATGACAAAATTAGTTCAGAATTAATTGTTACATTTTAGTTTTAATTAATTAATTTATAATTGAATGACAAAATTAGTTCAGAATTAATTGTTACATTTTAGTTTTAATTAATTAATTTATAATTGAATGACAAAATTAGTTCAGAATTAATTGTTACATTTTAGTTTTAATTAATTAATTTATAATTGAATGACAAAATTAGTTCAGAATTAATTGTTACATTTTAGTTTTAATTAATTAATTAACTTAGTTTAAGGTTTAAAAGCCTAAAATAGGACCTGGGCTGGCCTGCCCAGGCCCAAGCCGATCTCTAGTGACCCAGGCCCTAAAGCATGGCCACCCGGTCCAGACCCCCAGCCCCAAACGACCCTGTTTTATCTATGAACCTATCCCAACCGTTGATTTATCTAGATCTAATGGCTGGGAACTAATCATTTATTAAGTAGAAAATGGTCCAAACACTCCCCCCATTTCACCTAAACCCTAATACCCTTTACCCAGAACTCTCTCTCTTTTCTCTCAACACTCCGCCGACCGAAAATCGCCCACCGGCGGCGGAGCTCAACCAATCAACCCCAAATTCTTACCAGTTACTCCTCATCCTCCCTTCAACCCTGTCCCGTTGTTAGTTTCTTCAAAAAACCACCCAAAAACCTCCAACCTTAGATCTAGGAAAACAGAAACCCTAACTCCCCCTACCGGCCGACTTGAAGACATTTAATAGCTCCTACCTACATGGATCGATAGCTCTCGTCGAGGGATATTGATTCACGTGGGTTTGAGTTATTTTCAAAACCCCTCCGGAGTACGGCAAGGTCCGGCGACATTCGTTTTTCAGCCAAATCCCTTTAACGGGTATCACCTCTTCTCCTTACTGTTTCTATGTGTTATCAAAATATGAAATCATGTTTAATTACTATTTATTTTATTTCTGTTTAGGATTAGTTTTTCCCTTTTAATTAGTATTCTGTCCTTACTTGTTTGTGTTTTAAGCTAAGAACATGAATACCTCATCTTAGATAATTTTTGTTGTTGTTACTGCTAGGCCTGGATTTTGTGGTCCTTTCATTGTTCATGCTATTCCCTGGATGATTTAAATTCTGTGATAAATCCATTCTGATTAATTAGTAATAGGTTTTCTTCACAATCATGTTTATCGACGTAGTTTGAGTTATCATTGTGTGCATTGTTCATGTGCTCCTCTGCCTCACTTACTGAGATTATTTGATTGTTTTGTTCATGTTAAGTGAGCATGTAGTTATTAGGGTCTGTTGTTGTTCTTTAGGCATAATTATCTATGTTGATCAGTTGATTAGTGGCTTGCTTGAGCATGTTAGATTAGGATAGCTGATTAATTAAGTTAATACTTGATTCTGAACCAGTGAATGGTCATGAATTAGTCTAGGTGACCAAATTTCTGGAAAAATACTTAGGCTTATTAGTTAATTAAGTCTCTGATTTTAGTCAAATACAAGTAGGCTTAGTTAACTGAGGTAAGCCAATTAACCTAAGTCTAAGAGACTAAATTAATCAACCTAAATTAATTAACCAGCTATTAAACTAGGATTAAGACCTAATAATAAAATTAACCTAAACCTAGGTAACTAGTAAGTATGGTTGGAATCTAACTCTAGGAACTTAATCAACTAACCTTTAACTAATTAACCTAATCGTAGTTAAGAATGACTAGTAGTTAACTAAGGAGCCTAACTAGGGTTAATTAACTAGGTTTAATGATAACCCAAGCAATTTTAACCTTGGTTACCTAATGGTAATTTCAGGGACTTCAAGGGGTATATTAGAAATCCTAGGTGAGGAATCCTGGGTGTAATAACCCAAGAACCTTCTAGACTTTCTGAAATCAGATTTCTTAAGGGTAGTAGGGTCATTTTATGGGCTAGAAGCTTCTGGAATAAGGGCAGTTTTCCCAAAGGATAAGGGTGACAGCTGCCCTATGTACTATTTCAGCTCATTGGATAGGGAATATGCCAAGCATATCTCATCCCCAAATCCCTTATAAATAGGCCCATTTTCCACTGTTAGAGGGGCTCATGGACACTGGAATACTTTCTTTTTTACACTCTATTTACCCTCTTTTACATTGACTTAGCTACCAAAACATATTTGAAAACACAGAAAAATCAGAATAGTTGCATTCATAAGCAAAAAAAAAATCAAAATATATATATTAGTGAAAAGATTTGATTTCATTCAAGAATCATCAAGGTTTTTGTGGTTTTTTCATCTTTGGTTCTTGGTTGGTAGTCTGATTTCGAAGTTTCTTGTCTAAATATTCGAGTTCTGGGCTGTCCATTCCTATTGGTTTTTTTCTGGATTTTGGTTGGTCTGCTCTTGTTGCTGTTGAATCTTTCTCCTCCTTGTTGTTTTGCTGATTACCTGGCCTTTATTTGGACAGGATTCTTGTTAACTTTCTCTTGAAAAAGGTATGTAACAAGCTCATGCTTAGTGGAATTTTCAGTTTTGAATCACTGTCTACTATATGTTGTGATAATCTGTTGTTTCTTTCTTAATCTGTTAATTTGTGTTGCTGGTATGTGATATGTGGACCTTGGGTTTCTATTTTTGTGTTTAGACTATGAATTCTGTGTTGTTAAGATCTACAAGGATGAGTTAGGTTTGGTTTTGTGTCTGCCTCAGTTTTATATGAGATAATTTGCACTAGGGTAGATGAATTTGACTTCTTAATAGTCAAATTCACCCCATAATAGTGCACAAACAGTAGTATAGTCTGCTGAAAATTACCCCTTTGTCACGAACCCAAATCCTAACAGGTCGTGATGGCGCCTATCGTGGAACTAGGCTAGCCAACCATCTCATTACTATGCATTTGTTCAATTATAAAAGTTCATAATTTAATAATAAGCAGCAACCATAGCATAAAATAATGTAATTAAGTCTTAGCGTCCCCATAATAGTCTAACAACTCTAAACAAAACCTCCTAAGACTGGAGTCAATAGTCATGAGTATCTAAGGATAAAATAAATCTAACTCTGCCAATACTATAATATATGTCTCTGAATCAAACGCTAAAACTAAATAAGGAAGGGAAATGGAGAAGCTGTGGATGCTGGACAACTACCTCGAAATCCCGTATCTGCTGCTAACGAACTGAGATAGCTACTGCTTCGGGCCATCACCTGGATCTGTGCACAGAGGCACAGGGAGTAATGATGAGTACACCAACTCAGTAGTAATGAAAATGAATCACAGTCTGAGAATTTCAAAACACACAATACAGATACACAATTCCACAAAACCAGTAAAACACCAAGTCACCATGTAGTATTCAACAAATAATAAGTTCGAAATCAGTTTCCAGAAATCCTTTGAAAATAAGTGTAATATCAGTATATCTCAGTAAAATTCTCAAATTGATACCATATTACGTAACTTTGAATGAAACCAAACTAAAATATACCTTTTTCTCAAATTGTGTATACGTTTACGTAACACAAATAAAGACTAAAAATGAACATTCGTAGAGACAATTTTAGGAACGAATCTCTTAAAGTTATTGGAATTGCGTACACGCCCGCGTGACGTGATTCCGGTTTCTTTTTAACAAAAAAACAAAATATGCGCTTGCGCAACTTTATTTATCTCCTTAAATGAGTTCAGTATCGAGAATTGTGTACACGTCCGCGTGACATGATTTTATACGCGTTTTAAACTCTACAGGTTTACGCATACGTGACCCGTCTCAAAAGAACTCTTTGAATACAAAAGAATAATAAAAGCGGTAAAAATGTAAAAATGCACATAGGTATAAAATCAATAATTAAATGAGTTAGGCCAAGTTTAATCATTAACCGACCTTGCTAGAACCACGGAATACGGGAGTGCCTAACACCTTCTCCGGGTTAACAGAATTCCTTATCCGGATTTCTGGTTTGCAGACAATTAAAACAGAGTCAAAATTCCTCGGTTTTGGGATTTCTAATAAGTAAATGGTGTCCCGGAACACCGTAAAAAATTCGGGTGGCGACTCTGAAAACAAATAAATCCCAAAATCGAATAATGCCACTTAAAGTGGAAAAACTACCTTATTAACCTCACCGGGTGAAAAGGGAGGTGTGACAGCTCTGCTGACAATGCTAGGGATCGAACCCAGAATCTCTGGTTCACGATTCAAGAATTCGAGCTTTTTATTTGATTTTACTTGGCTTTATTAATTGTGATAATACTGTGTTTTGTGCGTTCAATGTGCTAAATATTATTTCTTTACCGCTTTGATATTTATTTGAACTGTATATAAATTGCCTTCTTATACCCCCCTTCTGAGTCTTCTAAAAATTGGTGCACACGTTCGCGTGGCCCGCTTTTCTATTAGAGGTCATACCAAGTAAGAAATACGGGGATGGACTAGCCACTAGGCCGGATAGACTTTCGTGCTATTGGTACGTCGCTCCCACCCTGACTCGAGTTGTCCGCTCGGGTAGCCAAGGTCTAGAACAAAACCCAGGTTTAACCCTAGAATGACAAAACCTCATGTCGGGTCCCTAGTAGGAACGATTATCTGCATAATGTGCATTTTGACTTAGGGGACTCAACACAGGGGTTGGGTCCGTCTAGGACAGGTGTACCCGAAACAAAAAGACCATCCTGATGCATCCTACTTGCTATATGTGCATTATTTGTCTCAGTTTGTTGTTGATCGGCTAAAGAAAGAAATAAAAACAATAGAAAAACCAAGAGTGAGGGAGGATAGAAATTCATCAGTGTTGAAAAAACTTGATATTTGAAAAATACCCCGGAACGCTGTCAAAATTTTTCGGAAAAAGAAGTATTTCAAAATAATTGAAAATGAGGAGAAATAGAATTTCAAAATATTTTCAAATTTCAAAAGAATTTCAAGATAAGTCAAAAACATTTTTAGTTATGGCCGAACTACGTGAGTCTGATTCTCATCGGATATGAGATATGTAGGAAAACCTCATCGTTGCTGACCCCCACTTTTCAAAAACAAACAAAAAAAGTCCGTCAGTCAAAATAAAACCGACCAAGCTTCGGTTAAAGTCTTGCACCGTTCTTGCCAAAATAAGCCTTAGAACATTTTACATTGTCGAAAGGTTATTTTTCGTTCAAGAACGAATTTGTCTGTCACTTTTTCCGAAAAGTACCTTGTTTGGCCTCGAAACTTTCTCAAAGTAAGAAGGGGCCATTCCTTTCAAAAATGACCATTTTGGTCAAATTTGCACAAACAAGCCACTTTAGGAGAGTTTGTCTTTTAAAAATTAAAAAAATGGGTCTTTTGTGTCCAAATCATAGGTTATCCTAACCCTGTTTGCTCACAGGTGCAAAATGAACACTATCCAAACTCCGCAGTTGAGCACCATAGAAGAGGTTCCCCTACAACTCCATATGTGGTGGCATGATTTAGATAAAAATGGCAATTAATGGGTTGGCGAACAATTGGTATCTCTCGTTGATCTTATGAAAGTCAAACCCCGAAATGACTTGATTAAAGCTTTGGTAACCTTTTGGGATCCGGCCCACAACGTGTTCCGCTTTTCAGATTTTGAACTCACTCCAACCTTAGAAGAGGTTGCCGGATATGCGGGTTTTGGTCGAGACTTAAGGAATCAACAAATCATCTTTCCAAGACCTATGTCAGTACGCCGTTTCTTTGAGGTCCTTTCCGTTAGTCGGAAACTCAGAAAAGGCCGAGTATCCAATGGGTGTTGTTCATTCTATTTCCTATATTCCAGATGCGATTTCTTAGACGGATTTGAAATACATGAAAAAGTCTTGACTGACAAACATGACAAGGATACTTGGATAATCCATTGCCGGTTTGCCTTCATCGTAGCATTTCTGGGTGTTATGGTCTTTCCTAATGCCGAAGGGACTATTGACGTTCGGGTGGCCAAAATCGCCCAGATCTTGACCGAAAAGAAAGATCATACTCTGGCTCCACTCATATTATCTGACATTTTCCGGGCTTTGACTGAATGGAAGTCGGGAAAAACATTTTTTGAGGGTTGCAATATCATTCTCCAGATGTGGATGGTTGAACATCTTCGTCCCCATCCAAAATTCATGAGCCATGGTGCCGATAAAGCCAACTTCATCGAGGGTTATGAAGAGAGAGTGAAGGATTACCCTTTTCCAGAAGGAGTCGAGGCTTGGGTTGATCATCTAAAGTCTTTACACGCAATCCAAATAGAATGGACTTTGGGATGGCTCCTACTCAGAGAAATCATACTTATGTCCGTTGCCAGGAATCATCTACTGTTGATGGGTCTCAGAAGTATCCAACCATATCCACCTAAAGGGTTCTGAGACAATTGGGCTGTTATCAAGTGATACCCGAAGAGGAGGATTTGAGCATCCAAGTCATTGAGCTACACCCCGAGGCCCCCTTACCTGAAGCCTTAATTCAACAAAGTTGGAATGGGTGTCGATACTTTAAGGAAGACACCCAGGTGCCCAATCTTTCTAGAGGGGAAGTGGATCCGGGATATGCAACATGGTTTGAGAAAAAAAGTTGCATTGTTGAAGAACCAGAACCCGAGCAGGAAAGGCCTTCCAAGAGGCCTCATGTGCACGCTTTTGATGATAAAATTCAAGAAAGGCTAGCTTGGGGCGAAAAAGGAAAGATAATATCAAGCCATTATCCATGTTTCGAAAGAGAAATTAAGAAATATGGAGTTTGATAATCAGTTGCAGGCACAGGTAGTCGAGGGTGAAAAATGATAAATGACCCGATAAAATGAGGCGCTTCGTGCCCAAGTCCGGAGTCTGAAAATATCCCTCGAGACGTCTGTAAGGAGTGAAAGAGATGAAAAAATCATTAACAATCTGAGGTTGAAGGTTCATAAATATACCTTCGATTTGAAAAAAGCTGAAAAAGACTTGTTAGAGACTGAAAGGAAGTTAGCAAAAAGAATGGTGGAACAGGCTCGTCAATTAAGGCAAAAATATGGCAAAGAAATTTCCATCTTGAAAGAAAAACTATTTGCCATGGGGAACGAAATGGTCCAACTGACCAAAGATCTCACAACAGAAAGGGAGCATTGCTATGAGAAGATTAGCCAGTTGGAGGGAATGGTGCAAGAATTACAAGAGCAGAACAATGCGAATGCCCATGTATTGGAGGCCCGAGCGCATCAAATAGGGCGCTTACTTCAAGAGAAGGGGATCATAAGGAACAGAATCCAAGAAATGGCCAACTACATGGTGCATAAATGCCACGAGTGCGAGAGTATGACCACTTCCATGTTCTTTGCCACCATGATGACTTTCTTCTACCAAGTAATGGACGAATTGGATTGACTTCAAGGGGATATTGCACACAGGCCGGCACAGAGACCCGTCAATGCACCACAGGCCCCAAGAAGACATCTAGAGGCTCTCCTTTATTATTGATGTTTAGTTTTTTTTTTCAAGTTTGTACTTTTATTGCTTTAAAAAAAATGTGTTAAGTTGTTTTGTTTTATGTCTAGAGTCTGTACTTTTCTTTTGTGTTTATTAATGTTTCCAAAAATCGCTTGTAATGAAAAGAACTATCTTTAATAGTGAAATGAAAATTTCCATTTGTTTACATTTACCTGTTCTGTGAACTACGTAATGATCTGATTCATGCGGCGTCATGATACGTAGGCAATACACATAGGATTCGATCATAGCCCTCAAAGAAACGAATAAAAGAACAAATAAAAAGAAAGAAACAAGAGATAATATTAAAGCCGGGATGAAACACACAGTTGTTGCAAACATTTTTGAAAAATGTTTAACTGCTTAGGTACATCGCATCCCAACGTGTGATTCCCTGTGTGTTAATATTTCCCACTAACCAATTTGTTGTTTATTCTCAAAAGATTACTTGCTTTTAAGGTGGTTGGTTTACGGTGGTATTCTGGCGACACATCCTTATTTCACCAGATCCAAAGGGAGTATCGCAATGACATCAGAAAGTCACCTATCTATTGTTTAACCAGAGGATGGCCCCACTTCGGTTATCCCTCAAGAAGAATCGGCAGTCGCCAAAGAAAACAGAAGACTGAAATGCCGTATGCTAGAGATGTGGGACGCTTGGTCCAATGGAAAGGAGCCACCTAACTCCATCCCTGGTTCCCTTGAAATGATTCCCAGAACCGGAGGGACCACCAACGTGCCAATGCCAAACCCAAACCCATTTGTTACATTTGGGTTCCCAACCATGGCCTCAAATTATACCAGAATGCCTTCTGAGGTTCGCCCCCAGGAATCATCTTCTGGATTACCCTCTGTGGTATTTACCGCGCTACCAGCTACAGGTGTGGCACAACCAACACTGGCGCGACAGAGTTTTGAGCCAGCAAATTTTACTTTCCAAGCTCCTCCATTCCAGCTGGATACTGCCCGGATCACTCCTGATGCTTACCCGCAGTACCCACAACTTGAATCTCCTGTGGAGCCAGAAAAGATCTTGAAAAATATTGAACATGATGAGATAACCCAAAAGATGAAGAGTATCGAGCAAAGTTTGAAAAATATCCAGGGCCTAAGCGGCCAAAAGAGCGTATCATACGCTGATTTATGCATGTTCCCTCACGTGCATCTACCTGTGGGTTTCAAAACTCCAAAGTTCGAGAAATACGACGGGCATGGAGACCCGATCGCTCACCTAAAGGGATACTGCAACCAACTGAGAGGAGCAGGAGGCAATGAAGAGCTACTGATGGCTTATTTCGTGGAAAGCCTTACGGGTATCGCCTCAGAGTGGTACATTGATCAAGATATCTCCCATTGGCTGTATGGGATGATTTGGCTTGAGACTTCGTAAGGCAATTTCAGTACAATGTGGATATAGCCCCAGACCGAAATTCTCTGTCTAATCTAAAAAAGAAAGCTTCCGAGAGCTTCCGGGAGTATGCCATTAAATGGCGGCAACATGCATCCCAAGTAAATCCTCCCATGGAGGAAACTGAAATGATTAGTATCTTCTTGCAGGCCCAAGAGGCCGATTATTTCCAGAATATAATGTCCTCCATGGGCAAGCCGTTCGCGGAGGCCATTAAAATTGGCGAGATGGTAGAAAATGGCTTGAAGACATGCCGTATTTTAAGTTAATCTGCTTTGAGAGTCACCTCCCAAGCCATTCAAAGCGGCTCGGGAGGCCTGGCAAATAGAAAGAAGAAAGAGGAGGGAGCCATGATGGCTTCAGGCCCTAGGAATTCTCGACCACCTCGGGAATATCAAGGCCCATTTCCCAGAGCTCTACAACACTATTATCCTCACCAGGAAGCAAATTATGCCATGTCTCCTTTCCCTTATGCAGTGATGAACGCTCAGCCGCAGCCCCGGCCACAACAGTACAACCAAAACAGAGCTCCACCTCCTAAAAATAACCATCCTCACCAAGCACCATATAATCCACGCCCTCCTCAGAACAACTATCCATACAATACCTACCCTCGTGAACCACCAAGGATACCTACTTTCACTCCTATCGGCAAGTCATACTCAAGCTTGTTGCCAAAGCTGATTCAGATGGGACTTCTGCAGCCCGTACCTCCAACTCGGCAAAATCCAGAATCGACGTCATACAGACGAGGAACCAGTTGTGCCTATCACTCGGGAGTGGAGGGGCACGATACTAAAGACTACTGGACTCTCAAGAGAGTAGTATAAAATCCGATTGAGCAGAAAAAAGTGGTGCTAAGGGAAGAGGGGGTCCCCAATGTCATAAACAATCCATTGCCAGCCCACAATAACGGGCCCGTCATTGGAATGATTTGTGAAGACAAAGAATTTGACCCGGCGCTGAAATACATCATTGCCATTGTGGATATAGAAAATAAAACAAATTCCCTCGGCCATGATAAAGAAAAGGCCAAAGAAGAAAAGAAAATAAAGCCCCCCGGCCAGGATAAAGAAAAGGCACAGGAAGAAAAGAAAGAGATGGCACCAACTAAAGAAGTTGTCCTTTATGTTCCGAGGGCTCCGCGAAACAGACAACTCGCCTTGAGCCTTCCCAGAAGATTAGAATTGAAATCAAAACTGCAGGGAGTGTATGTGCCGAAGGGGACATATGTTGTGACTACCTAAGCTGAATGAACCTCTGATCATCAGCCGCCGACCGCAAATCCCGATAAAAAATACAACTACTGTCCCCTGAAATTATTATTAAACACTGGTAACATACAAAGGGAAAGAGGTTGGAGGGTAAGTCAACGAAGCAAAACCTACTGGGAAGTATCATAACCCAGAGGAGTTGAATAAAGCCAAGCATAAACGCTTTCCCCTCAAAAAACTCATCACTGCCGAAGAAGCTGAAGAGTTCTTCAAGAAAATGAAAATGTTTGAACATGCCACAATTGAAGAACTCAGGAAACCCCTGGATCAAGTTTCGCTTTTGTCTCTGTTGATGGGCTCAAACGAGCATCAAAAAGTGCTCTTAAAAACGCTGAATGAAGCGTATATACCAACTGAGACCTCAATCGAGCAGTTAAAGAGAATGGCTGAGTGCTTCTTCGAAGTAAACAAAGTTTCTTTCCCCAAAATGACCTACCTCCTGAGGGGGCCGCTCACAACAGAGCCTTACACTTTACAGTTAAAAGTGAAGGATATTACGTGAAGAGAGTTATGCTTGACGGAGGATCCGGAGTAGATATTTGCCCCCTGTCGACGCTTCAAAGAATGGAAATCGGCACTGAGAGAATCAGGCCAAATAATGTTTGTGTCCGCGCCTTTGACGGTATCAAAAGGGACACTGTTGGCGAAATTGACATAGTCATGACGATTGGCCCTGTGGATTTCACGGTAACCTTCCAAGTCCTGGATATGGACACCTCTTATAACTTCCTGCTAGGAAGACCTTGGATTCATGCTGCTGGGGCAGTGCCATCTACTCTCCACCAGAAGGTCAAATTTGAACATGAGAATCAGGAGATAGTGGTCCACAGAGAGGACGAACAATCAATATACAGGGATCCCTCTGTCCCATGTCTCAAGGCCAGAGAAGGCAGTAAACATATTATTTACCAAGCCTTTGAGATTGTGCTTGCTGATCAGCACGAGGAAGGTGTTCCGTGCCCATAACCTTTTTTATCTAATGCGTCAATCATGGTCGCTACCGACATGATCCGACACGGGTACAAACCCGGAAAGGGGCTCGGGGTATCCTTACAAGGCATTACCGAGCCAATCTCTCTGCCTGCCATCGAAAAATTCCTTGGCATCGGTTTCCAGGCCACAGATGATGATGTGAAATGGGCCAACGAAATTAAAAACAATGGATGGGGCCTGCTTCATCCAATCCCACACATCACTGAGTCCTTCATCAAACCATAGTACGTTGAAGAAGAAGATGAGGCCTTTACGACCGAAGAAATTGAAGAAATATGCGGAGCCATGAGACAAATGTTATATGAGGATCACATGGTTCAGCCAGGAGAAGGCTCGAGCACCGCAGAGGTGCAATACATGGGTCCGAATGCCAAACTACAGAACTGGAAAACTACTCTCTTCCCAATCAGACGGGAATCTTGGTAGTTCATGTTTTGTTGTCCTTTATGCACTTCAAGTTATTTCAGGGTGTAACTCGAGTGTTTTTAATTTTATTGTCTTTAAATTCCGATGTAAAACCCCTGTTATCTTCAAATTCAATGAAATGAAATCAAAATTTCATCGTCTATTATTCTTTCTGATTTTCTTATTTTCTTATTTTCAGTCCTAATGATGCGGCCTTAAATAACATGACATGCTTGCGGACCTCATATTCTGATCTTAATACGTTGTCTAATGTCGAAATAATGAATCAAGAACCAGAATATGACGAAGATGAGGCTTTTAGGGAAATAAACAGGGAATTGGAACAATTTGAGAATAAACCTAAGCCAAACCTAAACGAAACTGAGCCCGTCAATCTGGGTAATCCAAAAGAGGTCCGAGAAACCATGATAAGCATTCACACGGATGAGAAAACTAGGGACGAATTGATTCAACTTCTGTTCGAATTCAAAGATGTGTTCGCTTGGTCCTATGATGATATGCCCGGACTAAGTGTTGATTTAGTAGTACACAAGTTGCCAACTCATCCCGATTCCCCGCCCGTCCAACAAAAGCAAAGAAAATTCAAAACAGATATCAGTGACAAAATTAAAAGAAGAAGTCACCAAACAATTAAAAGCCAGTATAATCCGAGTAGTCAGATACACCACATGGCTAGCCAACGTAGTCCCAGTACCGAAAAAGGACAGGAAGCTCCGAGTATGTGTTGATTACAGGTATTTGAACAAAGCAAGTCCAAAAGACAATTTCCCGCTACCAAACATTCATATCCTTGTCGACAATTGTGCCAAACATGAGGTACAGTCGTTTGTGGATTGTTATGCTGGTTATCACCAAGTCCTAATGGATGAGGAAGATGCAGAAAAGACATATTTCGCTACACCATGTGGGACTTATTGTTACAGGGTTATGCCGTTCGATTTGAAAAACGCTGGGGCAACCTATATGAGAGCCATGACTGAACTTTTCCATGACATGATGCACCAAGAAATTGAGGTGTACGTTGATGATGTCATTATTAAATCCAGGACACATGAGGGCCATGTTCGAGACTTGAGAAAATTCTTTGAAGGCTACACAAATATGACTTGAAATTGAACCCTGCTAAATGTGCATTTGGTGTTCCTTCTGGGAAACTCTTGGGGTTTATAGTTAGCCGCAGGGGCATTGAGTTAGATCCGACAAAAATAAAGTCCATCCGAGATCTGCTACCTCCAAAGACTAAGAAAGAGGTCATGATCTTATTAGGGAGGTTGAACTACATCAGCCGGTTTATTGCACAGCTTACAACCACCTGTGAGCTCAAGCTCTTAAAGAAAGATGCGGCAATCAAATGGACAGATGAATGTTAGGAAGCCTTTGATAAAATCAAGGAATATTTGTCGAATCCGCCAGTGTTGGTCCCGACTGAACCAGGAAGACCTCTGTTCATGTACCTAACAGTCGTGGAAAATTCTTTTGGTTGTGTCCTCGGGCAACATGATGTTACCAAGAAGAAAGAGCAAGCCATCTTCACTGGCTATGAAGCCAAATACACTCTGATGGAGAAAACTTGTTGTGCCCTAACTTGGGTTTCTCAAAAGCTCAGACATTATTTGCTAGCGTATATCACATACCTCATAACCAGGTTGGATCTTCTAAAATACATATTCCAAAAACCAATGCCCACAGGAAGGTTAGCAAAATGGAAAATCTTGCTCACGGAGTTTGACATTATCTATGTCACCCGTACAACCATGAAAGCTCAAGCCTTGGCCGATCACTTGGCTGAGAACCCGGTTGACGATGAATACCAACCTTTAGGCACTTATTTCCCGGATGAGGAAGTCAATTCAGTCGAAGTAATCTCATAAGACACTAATACCTGGAAAATGTTCTTCGAAAGAGCAGTCAATGCCAAAGGCGTTGGGACTGGGGCAATCTTGATTTCGCCCACGGGACAACACTATCCATCCACGGCCCGTCTCCGGTTCTTCTGTACAAACAATACTGCCGAATATGAAGCTTGTATAATGGGCATGAACATGACCATTGACATGGATGTGGAAGAGTTATTGATCATGGGAGATTCTGATTTGATCATAAATCAAGCTCAGCGAGAGTGGGAAACTCGAGATGTTAAGCTACTTCCATACATACAACATTTGGAAGATCTTAGCAAACGATTCAAAGTCGTCGAGTTCAGATATATTCCTCGATGCCACAATGAGTTAGCAGATGCACTGGCTACCCTAGCTACAATGCTTCCATATCCGGGCAATGTTCACATTGACCCGTTGGAAACTCAAATTAAATAAAGACATGGTTATTGTAACACGGTCGAAATAGAGCCCGATGTCCAACCATGGTATCATGATATTAAAAGATTCTTGAAAACAAAAGAGTACCCGGAGCAGGCCAATGGGGATCAAAAGAGAACCATCAAAAGACTCTCCAACAATTTCTTTTTAAGCGGAGAAGTATTGTACAAAAGGACTCCAGATCTGAATTTGTTAAGGTGCATGGATGTCACGACCCAAACCGATGCGCCGCGACGGGTGCCTGAGTCCTACCTGTCAAACACCCCTAGACATGTGTCTAAAATATGAACCTGAATAACATCTGCTGAATTACGAGAACATTATACATTAAGGAAATCTTCACAAAAAGGCATACATACATATACGTACAACATACGTAGGACGAGTCGACAAGGCTGCTATAGATAACTATACATCTCAAAACTAGAAGCCGGTAAGGCCACATACTATCCAACTAGACATACTGTCTACAGACCTCTAATAGAAACATAATTGTATAAAGATGGGTCTGAGCCACGTCATACCCATATATATCTATATACAAACGTATAGTACCAAAATCAAAAGTAGCTCCGGATCAAATGGAGCACTCCAACTTTTGCTGATCAGGGATCCTAAGAAGGAGGACCATCAGTTCGCCTACCTGCACATGCGGGCATGAAACGCAACGTCCCCAGGCAAAAAGGGATGTCATTACGAATAATATACTGAGTATGTAAGGCACATAAATAAATACATAAGAGACATGGAAGAGATATAGAGTAATTGACTCAACCTGTATGTCTGGATAACTCTTTAATAATAAATCACTTTTAGCATCATGCATATGCGTATGAATGTCATGTCGTGCATAGGTATATGTTTCATAACATCATCAGCCTCTGAGGGCATCCCATCATATCATATCGGCCACTGTGGGCAAAATCATCATCGTATACCAGCTGATCAGGTGGTGGTGCGTATATAACGCCATAACTTTTCCCATATCCCATGTACATACATATACATACATATATACGCATATATAACGTCGTTTGAGTATACATACATATATACGCGTATATAACGCCGTTTGAATCATATTTCATCCACTGTGGGCATCATCATCATCATATACCAGCTGATCAGGTGGTGATGCGTATATAATGCCGTAACCTTTTCCCATATCCCATATACATATATTTACATATATATGCATATATAACTCCATCTGGTCATGGGTCAATGTGCATATGTACATGCATGAAATGTATATGAAATACGTCAATAAAATCTCTCGGTACGTCATAAGTCCATTTTGCCTCTGATTAATATCATGAAATAAACTTTACCAACATACGTATTTTTCGAGACCCATGAACAGAAGATAATAATAATTCACATCGGGAATCAATAATTTAGACACCCCTAGTATTTCTATGAATAGAGTAATTTATGGAAACCATGAGTTTGGTCGTTTCTTCCGTATAATTTGGACCATGACAAAAGAAAGAAGGGATAGCCTTAACATACCTGGAGTAGGGAAAACTCCGTATAATATTCTTGTAGTGGTACATAACTGCATTTAGGAGATTGGACTGATTTCTTTCCGATAGGTATTTGGAATCAGTTCTACTAAAGTTCAATCAAAATATAATGAGAGATGCAAATGAAACATGTTTGATTTATCTTAGTCTCATGAATACTTGTTATTCTACAACATAAGAACACTATAAGTTGCCTTGGCACCAAAAGCAAAGGCTACGATACATATATATGATCTTTCTGGAGTAACTTATATTGAAAGGGTGTATATAACTTCAATTTTCAAGATCATGGAAAGTCTTTAGAGTTGATGTGTCTTGTATTCAATGACTTAAGTTGCTGTCATTTCTTTAGAATTTGGATGGCTTCCACGTGGGCGTGGGGGTGAGAAATATTAATCTTTATCCACTTATTGGGTAATTAGGTAATGTCCCGTTACTCGGTAATTAACTAATTACCCGCATAATTAAAAAATATTTCAAATTACTTAAAATTCTACTTATTTTTAATATTACTATTACATAATACTACCCTGGTCATATGGTACATTGCATCGTACTAGTTCATAATCATCGGGAATTATCGTTCGACCCGTATTTTATCCCAAATTGGCCATTTTCAACGAAACTTGTTTTCTTTAATTCGTGTACCCTTTATCCTTCACGACACTTATTTATTGCTTGTTATAAATAGCATAAATACGTTAACATCAAGATGATCTTATCCCTGAGTCTACGTTAATTAACTGAAGAAGAAACTTTTAACGTATGAAAATGCAAGATGTAACATCCTTCCCCCCTTAGAAACATTCGTCCTCGAATGTTTAACTCTTCGTGATCCATATAACTTTGGTAGGGTCACCTTTGTAACAACACTACTACCAACTCTCCCTGTAGCAGGGTGATTTCCTACCTGAAGGCTCAGCGCATGGTTGAGAAAGGGCTTTTATCTTATTTGGCATTTGTGAGGGATGTCAGTGGTGAGACTCCTGTTATTGATTCAGTTCCCGTGGTCCGTGACTTTCCGAATGTGTTTCCTGCAGACCTGCCAGACATGCCACCTGACAAGGATATTGATTTTGGTATTGACTTGGTGTCAGACACTCAGCCTATTTCTATTCCACCTTATCGTATGTCACTAGTGGAGCTAAAGGAATTGAAGGATCAACTTCAGGAACTCCTGGATAAGGGGTTCATTCGTCCTAGTGTGTCACCTTGTGGTGCACCGGTGTTGTTCGTGAAGAGGAAGGATGGGTCCATGCGTATGTGTATTGATTATCGGTAGCTGAACAGGGTTACGGTGACGAACCGGTATCCCTTGCCCTGCATTGATGATTTGTTTGACCAGATTCAGGGAGCCAGAGTGTTTTCCAAGATTGACTTGAGATCTGGGTATCATCAGTTGAAGATTCGAGATTCTGACGTTCTGAAGACTGCTTTCAGGACCAGCCATGGTCATTATGAGTCCTTGGTTATGTCATTTGGGCTGACCAATGCCCCAGTTGCGTTCATGAAATTGATGAACAACGTGTTTCAGCCTTACCTTGATTCCTTCGTCATTGTGTTCATTGATGACATCCTAGTTTATTCTCGTAGCCAGGAAGAGCATGCTCAACATTTGAGAGTTGTGTTACAGAAGTTGAGGGAGGAGAAGCTTTATTCGAAATTCTCCAAGTGTGAGTTTTGGCTTGGTTCGGTAGCTTTCTTGGGGAACCTGGTGTCTAGTGAGGGTATTCAGGTTGATCCGAAGAAGATAGAGGCGGTGCAGAGTTGGCCCAGACCGTCCTCAACAACAGAGATTAGGAGTTTCCTTGGTTTGGCGGGATATTACCGTCGTTTTGTGGACGGATTCTCTTCTATTGCTTCGCCTTTGACCAGACTGACCCAGAAGGGTGCTCCGTTCAGATGGTCTGATGAGTGTGAGGAGAGCTTTCAGAAGCTCAAGTCAGCATTGACTACAGCTCCGGTACTAGTTTTGCCTGCTGGTTCGGGTTCTTACACAGTCTATTGTGATGCTTCTAGAGTTGGTTTGGGAGAGGTATTGATGCAAGACGGTAGGGTGATTGCCTACGCGTCCAGACAGTTGAAGGTGCACGAGAAGAATTATCCAGTGCACGACCTTGAGTTAGATGCCATTGTTCATGCTTTGAAGATTTGGCGGCATTATTTGTATGGAGTGTAGTGTGAGATTTTCACTGATCATCGTAGTTTGCAGTATCTGCTGAGGCAGAAGGACTTGAATTTGCGTCAGAGGAGATGGTTAGAGCTTCTCAAGGATTATGACCTCACTATCTTATATCATCCGGGGAAGGCCAATGTAGTGGCCGATGCCTTGAGTCGCAGAGCAGAGAGTTTGGGGAGTCTAGCCTACCTTCCAGTAGCAGAGCGGCCATTAGCCCTTGATGTTCAGACCTTAGCGGGTAAGTTGGTGAGATTGGATCTATCATAGCCCCCCCGGGTGTTGGCTTGTGTAGCCTCCAGGTCTTCTCTTTACGATCAGATTAGAGCACACCAGTATGATGATCCACATTTGCTTGTTCTTCAGGACAGGGTCCGTCACGGTGATGCCAAGGATGTGGTTATTGGTGATGATGGGGTCATGAGGATGCATGTCCGGATTTGCGTGCCCAATGTAGATGGGCTTCGAGATTTGATTCTAGCGGAGGCTCATAGTTTGCGGTATTCCATCCATCCGGGTGCCGCGAAGATGTATCAGGATTTGAGGCAGCATTATTGGTGGAGGAGGATGAAAAAGGATGTTGTGGAGTTTGTGGCTCGGTGTCTCAACTGTCAGCAGGTCAAGTATGAGCACCAGAGACCAGGTGGATAGCTTCAGAGATTTGATATTCCATAGTGGAAGTGGGAGCAGATCACCATGGACTTCGTAGTTGGACTCCCACGGACTTCGATGAGGTTTGATGCTATATGGGTTATTGTGGATCGGCTGACCAAGTCCGCGCACTTCATTCCTGTTGGTACTACTTATTCTTCGGAGAGGTTAGCTGAGATTTATATCAGGGAGATTGTACGATTGCATGGGGTTCCAGTTTCTATCATTTCCGACAGGGGCACTCAGTTCACATCTCAGTTTTTGAGAGATGTGCAGAGAGAGTTGGGTGCTCAGCTTGAGTTGAGCACATTGTTTCACCCTCAGACCGATGGGCAGTCAGAGCGTACCATTCAGATTTTGGAGGATATGTTGCGTGCTTGTGTGATTGACTTTGGTGGTTCATGGGACCAGTTTCTGCCACTGGCGTAGTTTGCATATAATAACAACTATCAGTAGAGTATCCAGATGGCTCTATATAAGGCTTTATATGGTAGGAGGTACAGGTCTCCGGTTGGTTGGTTTGAGCCGGGCAAGGCTAGGATATTAGGCACAGACTTGGTTAAGGATGCATTGAGTAAGGAAAAGTTAATTTAGGAGCGGCTTCGCACGGCGCATTCTAGGCAGAAGAGTTATGCGTGCCGGAAGGTCCGAGATGTGTCTTTCATGGTTGGGGATAAGGTGTTGCTGAAGGTGTCGCCCATGAAGGGTGTTATGAGATTCGGGAAGAGGGGGAAGCTGAGTCCCAGGTTCATTGGGCCATTTGAGGTGCTTCAGAGGGTTGGGGAGGTGGCTTATAGGCTTGCTTTGCCTCCCATTCTATCGAGTATTCATCCAGTATTCCATGTTTCGATGCTCTGGAAGTATGTTGGTGACCCTTCCCATGTTTTTGACTTCATCACGGCTCAACTCGAGGGTGATATGTCATATGAGGTAGAGCCAGTGGCTATTTTGGGTCGACAGGTTAGGAAGCTGAGGTCTAAGGATATAGTTTCAGTGAAGGTTCAGTGGAGAGGGCAGCCGGTGGAGGATGCCACCTGGGAGACCGAGCGGGAGATGCGGGACAAATATCCTCACTTATTCGAGACTCCAGGTATGTTTCTAGACCCGTTCGAGGACGAACGTTTGTTTAAGAGGGGGAGGATGTAACGACCCGGCCGATCGTTCCGTGAGATTTACCCCGTTTCCCCCATTTTTGCATTTGTTATATATTGCTAGCCTGTTTTTGTTGTGTTATGTCAGTTGGTTTGGGTCCAGAGTGGTTATGGTGAGAATTGAGGCATTTAGTCTCTCAAAGTAGACTAATAGTTGAGATAGTCAACTGAGAGTTGACTTATTGGTGAACGACCTCGGAATGCAGATTTTATGGCTCGGATAGCTTCGTTAGGTGATTTGGNTTGATGTCCGGTGTAGAATTAGGCTTGAATTGGCGAAAGTTAGTTTTTGACGATTTCCGGTCGGCAATAGAAAATAGGCTATCGGGGTTGGAATGGGATTTCGAAAGTTGGAGCAGGTTTGTAATGTCATTTTGGATATGTTTGCAAAATTTCAGGTCAATCGGAGGTGTTTTGGTTGGTTTTGACGTAGTTAACGAAATTTGAAAGTTTCAAGTTCATAGGCTTGAATTTGATGTGATTTTGGTGTTGTTGCATTTTTTTGGTGTTTCGAAGGCTCGACTAAGTATGAATGATGTTTTGGGATATGATGGTATGCTTGGTTGAGGTCCCGAGGGACTCGGGTGTGTTTCGGGTGGTTAACGGGCCAACTCTTGGCTTGAAAACTAGGCAGATTTTTGCTGGTGTGAGGTTCTGGTTTCCTTCTACGCGATCGCGGGAGGATGTTTGCGATCGCGTAGAGTAAAAGAGTGGGGCAGACATTTTTTTCTATGCGATCACGTGGTTATGATTGCGATCGCATAGGTTGGTCAGGAAAGGCAGTGCGATCGCGTGGGTGTTTATGCGATCGCGTAGAGGATTCTGAGGCGCATGTGTGGGGTGGAGAGTTGTTCTATGCGATCGCGTGTATTGGTCTGCAATCGCACTGGTTGGTTGGCCTGTGCATCCCGATCGCATGCCTAGAGTCGCGATCGCACTGAGGAAAATTTAATGGCTGGGAAGAATGTTTTAAAAGGCCATTGGTGCGAGAATAGTTATTTTTTCTCCATTGTTGAACGAGTTGGGAGCTCTTTTGAGAGGGTTTGAAGAGGAAATTGAAGGGAATCACTTGGAGGTAAGGTTTTAAACTCCATAACTCATTTATATGTCGTTTTCTAAGTAATTAAACCATAAAATTGTTGGAATTAAACCCAAATTTGGGGAAGAAGGGTGCATGGAAATTGGATTCTTCTTTTGAGGATTTGAGTGGGAAACTATGGTCCGATTTTAGTGTTCTTGGTATGTATATAATCGTGGGAGGACGAGGATTCCAGTGATGCAAATTTTATCGAATTCTGAGATGTGGGACCGGGGCTCGGGTTTGGCCGAATTTCGAGATTCTTGTATAATTTGATAATTTTCGATTGGGTTGTGTTCCTTTGATATATATTGATGATGTTAAACTGGTTTTGGCTAGATTCAGAGCAATCGGGAGCCAATTTGAGGGGCAAGAGAATTGCGGACTAGTGTTGTGGCCCGATAGAGGTAAGTAATGGTTATAAATCTTGTCTTGAGGTTATGAAACCCCGGACTACATATTTCTCACTGATTTTAGAATGGCGCACATGTAAGATAACGAGTATGTGGCGCGCACTGGTTTTGTCCTCTCCGCGGTAACTAATGAGTTGCATGTTTTACCCAAAACCTTATGTTAAATTTTGCTCTAAAGATTTTTGAAATATTTGGGCTATAAGCTGTGTTTGGGGCCTCGTGCCGATCTGTTTAGACCCCTTGGGAGCTTTTTACTGCTGTTTTTCCTCACTATTTATTGATGATTTCACTCAGCCAAATTGTGCTTGCTGTTTTCGAAACTCAGCCTGATTTACACTACTTTGAGATTTAAAAATGATGTTTTGGGTCGAGTACCCTATTTTACTGATTCGCCCGATGAGCCTTTTGAGTGGTTCTGCTGAGTGAGGCCGAGGACCTGATTGTGAGGTGTTGAGTGATATTAGTGCTTGGGTTGAAGGAGCCCCTCCGGAGTCTGTACACACTCCCAGTGAGCGCACAGAGTGCCGAGTGCCGAGTGATTGGGAGGAATGAGTAATTGTGAGGTGCTGAGCGACTGATTATGAGTGACTGTGAGGCATGCCCGAAGGGCTAACTATGATACATGTTTTGCCCAACGAGCTACTTATGATTTTACTACTTTCATTCTGAACTTATGAAATATGTTTTGCTCGAGGGGCCTCTATATGATTCATTTCATTTTCATACTAAATCTTTCGGTTTGGATATGTTGAAAATAAACATTTTTCAAAGGACTTTTCTGAGGTTGGTTTTAAGGCATGATGATTTCGCATATCTATGTTTACACTATTGGAAAGTAAGGTTGTGTATATTGTGATTTGATGACATTGATTTTATGTGTTTCCTTGATGCTTAGACTTGATTTATTTTCATTACTACTGAGTTGGCGTACTCACATTACTCCCTGCACCTCTGTGTGCAGATTCAGGTGCAGATATCGAGCATTAGCCATTTATTCCGCGTAGAGCCGGATTGCGGGATATAGAGGTAGCTGTTCAGTGTCCGCAACATCTCTGTTTTCCCTTCTTGTTATATCTAGCTTTCATTCGTAGGTTTTGTATTATAATAATATATTTTAGCTTATTCTTCTAGATGCTCATGACTTGTTGGCTCTGGGTTATGGGGTTGGTGGCACTATTTATTGGCCTACTTTATTCAGTAAACTCTGTATATTTATGAAATGCTTGGATTTTGATTGGGATTTTGAAAGAAATTGTGAACATGTGGTTATTGGCTAGCCTAGTTCCACGATAGGCGCCATCACGGCCGATTTAGGATTCGGGGTCGTGACAGATGACCATGGAAAAAGATTATTTAAGTTTTGTCCAAAAGTGCCATCAGTGTCAAATACATGGTGACCTGATTCATGCACCACCCTCAGAATTACACCCCATGTCAGCACCGTGGCCCTTCGTTGCCTGGGGAATGGATGTCATTGGGCCAATCGAGCCAAAAGCTTCAAATGGACACAAATTTATTTTGATGGCCATCGACTATTTCACAAAATGGGTCGAAGCAGTCACTTCCAAAGCCGTCACTAAGAAAGCAGTGGTGGACTTCGTGCATTCAAACATTATATGTCGTTTCGGTATTCCAAAAACTATCATTACCGATAACACTACAAATCTAAACAGCCACTTGATGAGGGAGGTATGTGAACAGTTTCAAATCACACACCGTAATTCCACCCCTTACCGGCCCAAAGCCAATGGTGCCGTCGAAGCAGCTAATAAGAAAATCAAGAAAATCCTTAGAAAAATAATCCAAAATTCTAGACAGTGGCACGAGAAGTTTCCTTTTGCATTATTGGGATATCGCACGACCATGCGTACATCAGTGGGGGCTACGCCTTATTTATTGGTTTATGGCACTAAAACCGTGATCCCTGCGGAAGTCGAAATTCCTTCCCTGAGGATCATTATCGAAGCTGAAATCAAGGATGATGAATGGGTCAAAACCTGGTTGGAACAGTTAACTCTGATTGATGATAAAAGAATGGCCGCAGTTTGCCACGGTCAGTTGAACCAACAAAGAATGGTCCGCGCCTATAACAAGAAGGTACGGCCTAGGAACTTCGAAGTGGGCCAGCTCGTCCTAAGACGTATCTTCCCACACCATGAAGAAGCGAAAGGAAAATTCGCCCCGAACTGGAAAGGTCCATATATCATAAGGAAATTGCTACCAAAAGAAGCATTGTACTTGGGGGACATCGAAGGAAATGACCCTGAAACGACTGTCAATGCAGATGCAGTCAAAAGGTATTATGTTTGACCTTTTCTTGATGATGCTCATGATCGAAATGACGAAGGCTTTCATTCGCGCTACCCCAAACACTACCAGTTTTGTAAACCCTTTGAGCCGATTACTCTTCCTTGATTACCCTCTTTGGAACTTGAAGTGTTGATATATATATAAATATATATATATATATATATAAAATATAAAAAATTGATGATAAAACAAAATAAAAATCAAAAACAAATGTTTCCTTGAACTACGTCTAACTTGATTCCGAAAGGATACGTAGGCAGCATCTCCCTGGGGTTCAGTCACAACAAAATAAAAATACACATTCCCCAAGAGTTTAAGTTGGGGAAAGTGTTGAAATTCGGCAATAATTCACCTGAAAAGTTCCAAAGTTGTAATTCAGTACAAATCCCTTTCACCCCAAATCCTGTTCAAGTCCTTCCGATCGATCGGCAAAGAAAGGCCAGAATTGGAGGATACATTAAATTGGATCTGATACAAGCAATGAGAGAATCTAAAATGAGAGAGTCTTATCAGTGAAAACCCACAAGGACACCATAAGGCGATGGTAGGAAAAGAAATTAAAATGAGAGTCTTATCGATGAAAACCCACACGGGCACCATAAGGCGACATTGAGTAGAGAAACTAAAAATGAGAGAGTCTTGTTAGTGAAAACTCGCAAAGAGCACTACAGGGCGATGGAGAGAAGAGAAATGAGAGAGGTTAGTCGGTGAAAACCCAAAAAGGGCACTACTAATCGAAAAGAGGATGATTGGTCACTGCTATCGACAAGGTCTGGGGCAAGGTTTCTCGACCTCGACGTAAAAAATCGGGACGAATTTTTGAGAGTCAGATGGTTTATATAGATCAGGCATCCAATCCAAGACGCATGTCATGTTCATTGAATGCCGCATATACTCCAGATAAGTCCTTCTTCTCTTTTCCCCCGAAAGGGTTATTTCTTGTCAAAATTCATTGCCTCCGTTTCTTTGTTATTTTTCTTTTGATCCTTTTCAGTCTGACTCTGTTTCTAAAGCAAGGCAAAGAAAGAATGGCAAAACTGATTTACAGGGTTCTCGTTTGACACGGACCAACATGCAAAGGGTATCGAGCCTCATCAGGGCATCGAGTCAATCCCGACTGGCCGCAACGGCCGATGCTTTAAACGCAAAACTCTTGAAAGGAGAAAACCAAATCAAAATGCCCATAAATGCAATTGAAGTGAAAGGTTGAGTCCCACGTGGCTAACCCTCTCGGCAAAGTTTGAAAAACCGAAGTGCTCCAAATGCTTTAAAGTTAAAATTGGAGGAAAAATCAGAAATGGAAGGTCGATGAAGGCAAAGTAAAGTTGGAAAAGGTTAAGTCCCATGCGACTAACCGTTGCAGCAGAATTTGAGGGGCCAAAGCTTCCCCGATACTCTGGAAATCCAAAGGAAAAGCGAGTGAAAGTCCTACAAAGGCAAAATAAAGTCAAATATTGGGTCACACATGACCGATAGCCATGGTAAAGTCTGGAAAGCAATGATTCTCGGGATTGGAGATGCAACCCAATCCCCAGCAAGCAAACAAGTGGTCGAGATCTTTGTCACAAGAATTGAGATCAAGCTGTTGAAAATCAAGTCCGCAAAACTAACCACCGTTTCAAACTAACAAATTGTTCTTTGATTGAAGGAAACAGGTGTAACTCAAAGCAAACTTGCAAAGGCAAGTGTAACCAAAAGAAAGGGCGCAAGAGCTAGAAGCAGCTCTGCAGCAATAACTTCAAAAGGGAAGTTTTTCTCCAAAATCCTTTCCCACATTTACTCGAAATAAAAAGAAAAAGAATAAAAATAATGTTGAAATCAGCCCATATCTGAAGTGGTATAGGGTCTCCAAACCCTAGCCACACCTTTTCCAGCATAGGGTATACAACCCCTAACTGATGATTTTTTTTCTCCAACATAGGGTATACAATCCCTAGTTGGTGATTTCTTTTCCAACACAGGGTATACAACCCCTAGTTGATGATTTATTTTCCAGCATAGGGTATACAACCCCTAGCTGATGATTACTTTTCCAACGTAGGGTATACACTCCCTAGTTGATGCCGACATACGGTATACAACCCCTAGTTGATGATTTATTTTCCAACATAGGGTATACAATCCCTAGTTGGTGATTTCTTTTCCAACATAGGGTATACAACCCCTAGTTAATGATTTCTTTTCCAACACAGGGTATACAACCCCTAGTTGATGATTTCTTTTCCAGCATAGGGTATACAACCCCTAGCTGATGATTTCTTTTCCAACGTAGGGTATACACTCCTTAGTTGATGCCGATATAAGGTATACAACCCCTAGTTGATGATTTCTTTTCCAACATAGGGTATACAATCCCTAATTGGTAATTGCTTTTCTAGCATAGGGTATACAACCCCTAGTTGATGATTTCTTTTCCAGCATAGGGTATACAACCTCTAGCTGATGATTTCTTTTCCAACGTAGGGTATATAATCCCTAATTGATGATTTCTTTTCCAACATAGGGTATACAATTCCTAGCTGATGATTTCTTTTACCACATAGGATATACAACCCCTAGTTGATGATTTCTTTTCCAGCATAGGGTATACAACCCCTAGTTGATGATTTCTTTTCCAACATAAGGTATATAACCCCTAGTTGATGATTTCTTTTCCAGCAGAGGGTATACAACCCCTAGCTGATGATTTCTTTTCCAGCATAGGGTATACGACGCCTAGCTGATGATTTCTTTGCCAACGTAGGGTATACACTCCCTAGTTGATGCTGACATAGGGTATACAACCCCTAGTTGATGACTTGTTTTCCAACATAGGGTATATAACCCCTAGTTGATGATTTCTTTTCCAGCATAGGGTATAGAACCCCTAGCTGATGATTTCTTTTCCAGCATAGGGTATAAAACCCCTAGCTGATGATTTCTTTTCCAATGTAGGATATACACTCCCTAGTTGATGCCGACATAGGGTATACAACCCCTAGTTGATGACTTCTTTTCCAACATAGGGTATACAACCCCTAGTTAATGATTTATTTTCCAGCATAGGGTATACAACCCCTAGCTGATGATTTCTTTTCCAGCATAGGGTATACAATCCCTAGCTGATGATTTCTTTTTCAACGTAGGGTATACACTCCCTAGTTGATGCCGACATAGGGTATACAATCCCTAGTTGATAATTTATTTTCCAACATAGGGTATACAACCCCTAGTTGATGATTTCTTTTCCAGCAGAGGGTATACAACCCCTAGCTGATGATTTCTTTTCCAACATAGGGTATACAACCCCTAGTTGATGATTTCTTTTCCAGCATAGGGTATACAACCCCTAGGTGATGATTTCTTTGCCAATGTAGGGTATACACTCCCTAGTTGATGCCGACATAGGGTATACAACCCCTAATTGATGATTTCTTTTCCAACATAGGGTATACAACCCCTAGTTGATGATCTCTTTTCCAACATAGGGTATACAATCCCTAGTTGATTTTATTTTGCAACATAGGGTCTCCCACCCCTGCTTGATCTTACTTCTAGACATAGGGTATCCAATCCCTAGTCTACAATAACTGTGGGTGCACTGTTCCCGGCTTTTCATCGCTTTCAATAATAAAGTAGCTTAGATTTCCTTACAATAACTCACGAAATTTTTCTAGTGAAAACTGGGGCAAAAATTTTTGTTCGTTTGTTTTTTGATGTTTGTGCAGATTACATTTTAGGGCATTGGACTCAAGACGACCAAAAGAAGAAGTTCTGATCCAGAATAATAAAACAAAAAGAGAAAAGAAAAGATTGAATCCAAAGTGCATAAACGGGGAAGGTATGGACTATTCAGGAGTAGATTGAAGTCATCCGTTTGGTATATCCTGCCTTGATCCGAGGAACGATAAGACGAAACCAGCACTTGCGGCAAACAAACATCAAGATCTAGGTCAGAGTCGGCAAAAGATCAAGACTCAAGACCAAGTTTTAGATAAGAATCTTGTAACAAGCAGCTGATAGGTTTAGTTAGTCTTTCGTTTTGTTACTTTGGTATAATAAGGAGATCAGCATTAGTAACAGCAGCAACAACAGTGAAATCACAGCTTTTCGGTAATCCCAGCTACCAAAACTTCTAGAACTACACTGACCTGATTCCTTTATAGCCAAGGATATGTAGGAAACCTTTGAATCAAGGTTCGGTCAAACTTTTCAAAAACGCTTCACAATGGAGTATATGAATGGGTAAAGTCGTTCATGACTGCTCACTTTGTCTTTGTCCGAAAACTCTTTGTGTTTCCGAGCAAAGAGGGGCAGTTGTGAGCACGTGATTTTTTCCTACCATATAATCCTACACAAATTCAATAAATTATTTATCTTTATGATTTTTATTGAATTTAAGTGCTATTTGTGAATTAATTTTGCATTATGTAATCATAGTTCGCCTTTTAAATTTATAAATAATTTAAAGTGGAATAATTAGGTGCATAACCTTAATTATCATTTAAATAAATATAATTATTTGACATAAAATAGGTTAATGTTTAAAATTTTAATTTAATTATTTCTTTCAACAAAATTGTGAAAATTGTTTTTAAATGATTAAGGGTAAATTGAATGGTGTGAGTTTAATTAATTAATTTATAATTGAATGACAAAATTAGTTCAGAATTAATTGTTACATTTTAGTTTTAATTAATTAATTAACTTAGTTTAAGGTTTAAAAGCCTAAAATAGGACCCGGGCTGGGCTGCCCAGGCCCAAGCCGATCTCCAGTGACCCAGGCCCTAAAGCAAGGCCACCCGGTCCAAACCCCCAGCCCCAAAAACCTCCAATCCTAGATCTAGGAAAACAGAAACCCTAACTCCCCCTACCGGCCGACTTGAAGACATTTAATAGCTCCTACCTACATGGATCGATAGCTCTCGTTGAGGGCTATTGATTCACGTGGTTTAGTTATTTTCAAACCCCCTCCGGAATCCGGCAAGGTCCGGCGACATCCGTTTTTCGACCAAATCCCTTTAACAAGTATCACCTCTTCTCTTTACTGTTTCTATGTGTTATCAAAATATGAAATCATGTTAATTACTGTTTGTTTTATTTCTGTTTAGGATTAGTTTTTCCCTTTTTATTAGTATTTTGTCCTTACTTGTTTGTGTTTTAAGCCAAGAACATGAATACCTCATCTTAGATAATTTTTGTTGTTGTTACTGCTAGGCCTGGATTTTGTGGTCCTTTCATTGTTCATGTTATTCCCTAGATGATTTAAATTCTGTGATAAATCCGTTCTGATTAATTAGTAATAAGTTTTCTTGACAATCATGTTTATTGACGTAGTTTGAGTTATCATTGTGTGCATTGTTCCTATGCTCCTCTGCCTCACTTACTGAGATTATTTGATTGTTTTGTTCATGTTAAGTGAGCATGTAGTTATTAGGGTCTGTTGTTGTTCTTTAGGCATAATTATCTATGTTGATCAGTTGATTAGTGGCTTGCTTGAGCATGTTAGATTAGGATAGCTGATTAGTTAAGTTAATACTTGATTCTGAACCCGTGAATGGTCATGAATCAGTCTAGGTGACCAAATTTCTGGAAAAAAACTTAGGTTTAACAGTTAATTAAGTCTCTGATTTTAGTCAAACGACAATTAGGCTTAGTTAACTAAGGTAAGCCAATTAACCTAAGTCTAAGGGACTAAATTAATCAACCTAAATTAATTAACAAGCTATTAAACTAGGATTAAGACCTAATAATGAAATTAACCTAAACCTAGGTAACTAGTAAGTATGGTTGGAATCCAACTCTAGGAACTTAATCAACTAACCTTTAACTAATTAACCTAATCCTAGTTAAGAATTACTAGTAGTTAACTAAGGAGCCTAACTAGGGTTAATTAACTAGGGTTAATAATAACCCAAGCAAGTTTAACCTTAGTTACCTAATGATAATTTCAGGGACTTCAAGGGGTATATTAGGAATCCTAGGTGAGGAATCTTAAGTGTAACAACCCAAGAACCTTCTAGATTTTCTGAAATCAGATTTCTTATGGGTAGTAGGGTCATTTTATGGGCTAAAAGCTTCTAGAATAAGGGCAGTTTCCCAAAGGATAAGGATGGCAGCTGCCTTATGTACTATTTCAGCTCATTGGATAGGGAATATGCCAAGCATATCTCATCCCCAAATCCCTTATAAATAGGCCCATTTTCCACTGTTAGAGGGGCTCCTGGACACTGAAAAACCTTCTTTTTTACATTATATTTACCTTCTTTTACACTGACTTAGCTACTAAAACATATCTGAAAACACAGAAAAATCAGAATAGTTGCATTCATAAACAAAAAAAAAAATCAAAAAATATATATTAGTGAAAAAAATTGATTTCATTCAAGAATCATCAAGGTTCTTGTGGTTTTCTCAGTTTTGGTTCTTGGTTGGTAGTCAGATTTCGAAGTTTCTTGTCTAAATATTCGAGTTCTGGGCTGTCCATTCCTATTGGTTTTTTGCTGGATTTTGGTTGGTCTGCTCTTGTTGCTGCTGAATCTTTCTCCTCCTTGCTGTTTTGCTGAGAACCTGGCCTTTATTTGGTCAGGATTCTTGTTAATTTTCTCTTTAAAAAGGTATGTAACAAGTTCATGCTTAATGGAATTTTCAGTTTTGAATCACTATCTACTATATGCTGTGATAATCTATTGTTTCTTGCTTAATCTGTTAATCTGTGTTGCAGGTATGTGATAAGTGGACCTTGAGTTTCTATTTTTGTGTTTAGACTATGAATTCTGTGTTGTTAAGATCTACAAGGATGAGTTAGGTTTGGTTTTGTGTCTGCCTCGGTTTTACATGAGATAATTTGCACTAGGGTAGATGAATTTGACTTCTTAATAGTCAAATTCACCCCATAATAGTGCACAAACAGTAGTATAGTCTGCTGAAATTTACCCCTTTGTCACGACCCCAAATCCTAACAAGTCGTGATGACGCCTATCGTGGAACTAGGCTAGCCAACCATCTCATTACTACGCATTTGTTCAATTATAAAAGTTCACAATTTAATAATAAGCAGCAACCATAACATAGAATAATGTAATTAAGTCTTAGCGTCCCCATAATAGTCTAACAACTCTAAACAAAACCTCCCAAGACTGGAGTCAATAGTCATGAGCATATAAGGATAAAATAAATCTAACTCTGCCAATACTATAATATATGTCTCTAAATCAAACGCTAAAAGTAAATAAGGAAGGGAAATGGAGAAGCTTTGGATGTTGGACAGCTACCTCGAAATCCCGTATCTGCTGCTAATGAACTGAGACAGCTACTGCTCCGGGCCGTCAGCTGGATCTGTGCACAGAGGCACAAGGAGTAATGATGAGTACGCCAACTCAGTAGTAATGAAAATAAATCACAGTTTGAGAATTTCAAAACACACAGTACATATACACAATTTCACAAAACCAATAAAACACCAAGTCGCCATGTAGTATTCAACAAATAATAAGTTTGAAATCAATTGCCAGAAATCCTTTAAAAACAAGTGTAATATCCTTTGAAATTACAGTTTGAGAATTTCAAAACACACAGTACATCTACACAATTCCACAAAACCAGTAAAACACCAAGTCACCATGTAGTATTCAACAAATAATAAGTTCGAAATCAGTTTGCAGAAATCCTTTGAAAACAAGTGTAATATCAGTATATCTTAGTAAAATTCTCAGTAACACCAGTTTGAAAACGAATTAAATCATAGTTCAGAAACTTAGTAAAAATTCTTCATAAAACTGTCCCTCGGGCTAAAATCATTTATCGTAACCATTGCCCATCAGGCATCCTCACCATCACTCAATATCAACCCATCAGGCATCCTAACAGTCGCTCAGTATCAGCCCATCAAGCATCCTCACAGTCACTCAGTATCAGCCCATCAGGCATCCTCACGAGCACTCAACATAAGCCCCGCGGGAATCACTCATTAGGTACCTGCGCTCACTGGGGGTGTGTACAGACTCCGGAGGGGCTCCTACAGCCCAAGCGCTATAACAAGCCACATCATGGCATAAATCACTCACAACATAGGCCCGCAACCTCACTCATATCATAGAATCCTCACAATATAGGCCTGCAGCCTCACTCAGTCATACACTCTCAATTTGCCCTTCATGCCATAAATATACCGGGTTCTAGACCCAAAACAGTGTTTCATTTTAAAGAAATAGTTTCAAATACCCTGAGTGTCAAAACAATTGTCAAGAAAAGACTGAGTGAAAATCATAACATATCAAGTGAGGAAATACAGTGAAAACAGCCCCTAAGGGGTAAACAGATCGGCACTAAGCCCGAAACATAGCTTACAGTCCAAATCATATCAAAATATATCAATACCATTAAGCATAGGCTTAAAAATCGGTTTCGCAACTCAATAGTTGACTAAATAGGGAATATATTTCGAAAGTTCCATTCTTTGCATTCCAAAACCCGTGAAAGGGTGCATAGTCTAGGGTTTCATACCCTCAGGACAGGATTTAAAGACATTATTTACCTCAAAACTAGCCCGGAAAATATTCCGTAACACGCTTGCCTCTCGTATCAACTTCCGAAGGCTCCAAATCTACCAAGTTCAGATTTTTATCATCAATTTATGCTTAAGGAATAAATTCCAATAGAAAAATATCGAATTTAGCTCAAAAACCCGAAATTGGTCAAAACCCGACTCCCGGGCCCGTGTCCCAAAACTCAGAATTTTTTATACAAAACTATTCTTCATCATCTCACGAGTCCGTACATATAAAGAACGCTAAAATCGGAGTTCGTTTGACCCCTCAAACCAATCCCTAAAGGTCTCATAATCTCAAGCCCTAAACCCACTTTTTCTGCTGATTTTCGTGAATTTAACACTGATATTATGTTCTATAATCATTCATAAATGAGTTTTAAGGTCCAAAACACTTACCTCTATGAAGAACACTGATTTTCCTCTTCAAAAATCGCCCCCAAAGCTCTCTGTCCGTACAAAAATGGTGTAAAAAGGGTTTAAGTCGTGGATGGTTTATTTAAATACTGCCTAGTGATTTCTTCACTGTGATAGCGGAAAAAGCCACGCGATCGCGGTTCACAGAAGCTCAACCTCACGCGATCGCAACCAGATGCGCGCGATCGCGAAGACCCTTTGACCTCACCCCCACGCGCCTGTCATGACCCTACGCGATTGCAGACAAGGCCACGCGATCGCAATACTTGACCTGCTCGACCTCTGCGATCGCGAGCACACTTATGCGATCGCAGAGTGTAAAAATGCTGCCCCTCCCGATTGAACTACACGATCACAGAGTGTAAAATGCTGCCCCTCCTGATTGAACTACGCGATCGCGGCTCCCCCTACGCGATCGCAGAGAGTAAAAATCTGTTGCACCAAAAACCAGAAACCAGCTCTTTCTTTAAGTCCAAAAATGCCCGTTAACCAACCGAAATCAATCCCGAGCCCCTCGGGACCCCAACCAAACCTAACAAAATATCCCGTAACATCATTCAAACTTAGTTTCACTCTCAAAACACCAAAACTAACATCAAAACACCAAATTTACATCGGATTCAAGCCTAAGAACTTTGAATTTTCTAAAATCCACCAACGATGCCGAAACTATCCAAAACAACTCTGATTGACCTGAAATTTTGCAGACATATCCAAAATGACATTACGAACCTGTCCTAACTGTCGGAATTCCATTCCGACCTCGATAGCCTATTTTCCACTACCGACCGGAAATCACCAAAAACTAACTTTCGCCAATTCAAGCCTAATTCTACATCGGACATCACAAAATTATTCTGGACACACTCCTAAGTCCCAAATCACCTAACGAAGCTATCCGAGCCATAAAATCTGCATTTCGAGGTCGTTTACCGATAAGTCAACTCTTAGTTGACTTTTTCCATTATAAGGCTATTTTTAAAGGCTAAAGGACTGAACTCTCACTACCACCATTTGATTTCAAGCCTACCAACTCTAATACATCAAATATAGAATAACCAACCTATGACAAGTCAATAACAGCAATTATAATGCAGTATCTACGTAACGACGGACTGGGTCGTTACATTTCCCCCTCTTAAACAAATGTTCGTCCTCGAACGTGCCTAGAGTTGTTCCAACACTACCAAAAATTGTTGTGTAACCTTCCATGCACATATTCGGAGGTGATCCCACGTCACCCTACCCCATCTAGGTCTGATAACACAAAATAACTGAAATTTCATTATCAAATTCTGATCCATAAACTTAAAACCAAGTTTCCACTTTTGAAAGAATTTACAAGTTCAAATTTCCACGACTATAAGCTGAAATGGTCTGAACATGTTGTATCAAACTGTATTCGTAACCCAAGATGAAATCACATAATATACCGCGTAGCTCAACCACTCATAGCGATAACTCCTAACTACAATAGCTGATCAAATAACTCAATACCGATACATACCCTTCTATCAAACCATGCCTCGCTCTAACACTTCCACATACTGCCGATGATGAAATATACACGTATAAACCAGCAACCATTCGTCCGATCAGTACCAATACCATCCAGAGCCATAACTTGTGCACTCAATAACCACATACCAATAACTCAATTCATTAAATAAAGAAAACCCACACAAGAGGACTATCCTTCCACCAACACTTAACATTACCACATCATGCTAAAAGTATGATACACATCGTGAAACCATATCGCCCAAATCCGACACCAAGGATCATACCTCTACCTAACTGAGCTGCAAAGCGTGATCCCATCCAACCGCTGGACCACATGACACACTCCAAGCCACCTTACTCAAAATCAATAACCATGCGAAATTCGACATCAATTACTCAAAGTGCATTTCCATAACCATGGGAAATCGGACGATATCGTGCCACCCGAACCAGAAAGAACATAACCAACACGTCTCAACCCTGCAACACCCAATTATTTACCTTACTCAAAGCTCGCTATAAAGCCCCGATAGAACTACACCTTATGCACATATATAACCAACGATCACAACTCCTCGAAACATCGAAAGGTAACTCATAGATATCTCCGAAACACGAATAAACTTAGTGACAATCAAATGGTACATCCCTCAACAATAGCAATTTGGGGTCAACACTTCCGACTCGGTGCAGGACACACACCCATACTGGCCTACCAAAACTTTAAGTCAACTCTGGTCGCCCACAACAGGTAGATAACTCTCCGAACGTTCGTAATGACTGAATCAGGACCTATACTAACACCTGACTAGCTTCGCTCGCATTCTCGTAGTTCAAAACTACAAAAATAATTTGTTCATGAAAACTCCCAGTCTCAAAATCCATGAGGCGCACCAACTCCCACATCTGATCCCAATTCCACCACTCAAATATATAACACGCTCCTAATACTTTATCGTTCCGCGGGGGATACCCCCATAATTCCTCTGTGTCACCAAGAAACCTTGAATACCAGCAGTCGATCCAACAAGAGAGTGTCGTAGCACCAATGAAGCATCCTTATTCAACCATATTGCCTTAAACACATTGTCCTTTATGAATGTATACTCTCATCCAACTACCCAATAGTGGTATCCTTTACCTAGTCATCTGAAGCTGCCAGTTCTGACCTTTCTTCCAGAACTGAACTGGGACCTCACATATGCCACTCTCCACTATACACAAAATACTGCATATGTCATGCAATCCTGTGATAAATATGAGAACTTCATGCTCCCTTCCTAGCCACTAACAACTACGTACTCAACTAGCCCAGAACTTTCCATTTGATCCTATTTAGAAGCAAAATCACTATACATCACATGGCCCTCACGCCAGTAGAAATATACATCTCCAACCGTTGTAGAAACCATCAAGAACTCCCAAATCACATTTGTACAACACCAAACCGCCAGGACTGAATCCTTCTAACTCAACCAAGCTACGCATGCCACCAAATTCCAAGAGAATTGCTAATAAACACCTGTAACAACTCATTACCTTATAAACACCCAAAGAACTAACCATATCCCTTATCATGTCGATCCGACCTACTACCAAGTTGTCCTATTTATCCAAGTTCCTTCTGACTTACTTTCGAATTGATACCTCTTCTTTCCATAATATCGCCATTCTCAATCCCGACTCACCGTACGAAATTCGAACATAAAATATACCGTCTAAGGCTCATAAGCCGCTGAATACTCCCTCAATTATCCCTAAATGCACCACATTAGAAATACATACCCTGAAGAGACTTCCTGCGAATTTAAAGTCATTACCTTCACTTTCCTGATACTGATGGATAAAATCCATGATAATGCAAATACGTCACAAGCCTTGACACCTTCTCCGTAAATCTCAGTTCTAGCCCTTCTCACACCTTGAAGATCCTCGGTCGCTACATATAACCTTGAATGCGTCTGAACCATTCTCGTACGTCATTTCCTCTACGCAATTTCACTTACACTAACCAAGTAAACAGAACGTCCTGACCCTGCTTGCAATCCACATACTAGGAAAGTAATCCACACCTTTGAAGCAACAAGCACACTCATACATTGCACACTCTACACTTACCAGTACAACTCCATCATACAATGACTTCCACTATCTGTAAAGTACATTACAACCTGTATCGAAGAAATTCCATTACTCGAGTCACTCCCAAACTCCACCTCTGTAGGTCATAATTGATTCACCAACATACCTCGAACCGAAACCAATACAACACATAATCGTTAGTCAACTTATCATTAGCAGACTCCCCTACTTGGCTCAAAGCAAAGATCATGACAAACAATAACTCACGATGCCCATACACTATCACTGCCACCATACTGTGGTGAGGTTCAACTAAATCCTCCATAAGCTCATATGACCCAAACCATCTAACCCTCAAATCGAGTGGAAATCTCGCATCCACCATTGTAATGGTCATGCCAACTCCCACAAGCGATCTAAACTCAATTGCAACACATACATCATTTACTGATAGAGAGAACTTACTACAGATAAACATAAGGGTCATACACCCCAGGACAACCCGAAGGAGATACCCCTGCCTGCTTAACCTCAAAATGATATCTCCCAATACACTTATGAAAATCATAGCTATCACACAATCACTATACCTTCCTACAGTAGAACACAACCACTGCCTGCCCTCGAGACATCCCATAATAAGAACCTGAAGCTGATGGAAATACTAACACTGGAGCTGTGGTCAAGGAAATCTTGAGCTTCTAGAATCTCTAGTCTCACTCGTCTGACCACATAGATACCTTTATTGGACACCACATGTCCCAAGAATGATACTAAACTGAGCCAACAATTCACACTTGGAGAACTTCGCACAAAGATTCTCCTACCTATATCCTTGTAATACCATCATCAAATGTCGAGTATGTTATCCCTGGCTACGAGAGTACGACAGGATGCCATCAATAAATACAATAACAAAGGAGTTATAACACGGCTGAATACACCGGCAATCAAATACATAGACGTTGATGGGGCATTGGTCAGCTCAAAAGACAATCACAGGAACTCAGAACATAACAGGAAAACCCACTTCACTCCACAACTAAGCTACACGAGAGGTCCTCCAATACTCATAACTCGAAGCCATATTCTAATTCAATACAGAAGTCAAATAATCAATGGTTCTTGCTACATCTCCCGCTAATCCATTATGGACACAATCAAACAACCTGAATACATCTAACTTATCAGATAACACTCACCATGTAGTCATCTAGTAACAAAGTTCCACCAATAAGGACACAAACGGGCATATAAGTTCCCTAACACATGTGCACACCCAAATGAAATCTCAACACTCAAGCCACAGACAAAATCCGGCCTCAAGTCCTTCCGACTGGTCCATTATTAACATGTTAAAAATCACATCTCACCCATGGAAGTCACAAGCCGCCGACGCACAACTGGTACCAAGCGCTCGCATGCACATTCGAATACATGAAAGGAATTCAAAGAGTTACGCTTGTGGCTGAATAAATGGATTCGCACGATAAGAATTCAAGAATGTGGAATGTTTCCTAAGGGTTCTGCAGCCTCTCGAAGATAAGTACAGACGTCTCTGTACCGATCCGCAAGACTCTACTAAACCTGCTCATGACCGTCGAGTCCTATGTAACCTAGAGCTCTGATACCAACTTGTCACGACCCCAAATCCTAACAGGCCGTGATGGCGCCTATCGTGGAACTAGGCTAGCCAACCATCTAATTACCATGCATTTGTTCAATTATAAAAGCTCACAATTTAATAATAAGCAGCAACCATAACATAGAATAATGTAATTAAGTCTTAGTGTCCCCATAATAGTCTAACAACTCTAAACAAAACCTCCCAAGACTGGAGTCAATAGTCATGAGCATATAAGGATAAAATAAATCTAACTATGCCAATACTCTAATATATGTCTCTGAATCAAATGCTAAAACTAAATAAGGAAGGGAAATGGAGAAGCTGTAGACACTCGACAGCTACCTCGAAATCCCGTATCTGCTGCTAACGAACTGAGACAGCTACTGCTCCGGGCCGTCACCTGGATCTGTGTACGCCAACTCAATAGTAATGAAACTAAATCACAGTTTGAGAATTTCAAAACACACAATACATATACACAATTCCACAAAACCAGTAAAACACCAAGTCACCATGTAGTATTCAACAAATAATAAGTTCGAAATCAGTTTCCAGAAATCCTTTGAAAACGCGTGTAATATCACTATATCTTGGTAAAATTCTCAGTAACACTAGTTTGAAAACGAATTAAATCATAGTTCAGAAACTTAGTAAAAATTCTTCATAAAACTGCCCCTCGGGCTAAAATCATTTATCGTAACCATTGCCCATCAGGCATCCTCACAGTCACTCAGTATCAGCCCATCAGGCATCCTCACGAGCACTCAACATAATCCCCGCGGGAATCACTCATTAGGTACCTGCGCTCACTGGGGGTCTGTACAGACTCCGGAGGGGCTCCTACAGCCCAAGCGCTAAAAATAAGCCACATCATCGCATAAATCACTCACAACATAGGCCCGCAGCCTCACTCATATCACAACATCCTCACAATATAGGCATGCAACCTCACTCAGTCATACACTCTCAATTTGCCCTTCTGGCCATAAATATACCAGGTTCTAGACCCAAATCAGTGTTTCATTTTCAAGAAATAGTTTCAAAATACTCTGAGTGTCAAAACAATTGTCAAGAAAAGACTGAGTGAAAATCATAACATATCAAGTGAGGAAATACAGTGAAAACAGCCCCCAAGGGGTAAACAGATCGGCACTATGCCCCAAACATGGCTTACAACCCAAATCATATCGAAATATATCAATACCATTAAGCATAGGCTTAAAAATTGGTTTCTCAACTCAATAGTTGACTAAATAGGGAATATATTTCCAAAGTTCCATTCTTTGCATTCCAAAACCTGTGAAAGGGTGCATAGCCCGGGGTTTCATACCCTCATGACGGGATTTAAAGACATTACTTACCTCAAAACTAGCCCGGAAACTATTCTGCAACACGCTTGCCTCTCGTATCAACTTCTGAAGGCTCCAAATCTACCAAGTTCATATTTTTATCATCAATTTATGCTTAAGGAATAAATTCCAATTGAAAAATATCAAATTTAGCTCAAAAACCCGAAATTGGTCAAAACCCGACCCCCGGGCCGGCGTCCCAAAACTCATAAATTTTTATACAAAACTGTTATTCATCATCTCACGAGTCCGTACATATAAAGAATGCTAAAAACAGAGTTCGTTTGACCCCTCAAACCAATCCCTAAAGGTCTCATAATCTCAAGCCCCAAACCCACATTTTCTGCTAATTTTCGTGAATTTAACACTGATATTATGTTCTATAATTATCCATAAATGAGTTTTAAGGTCCAAAATACTTAACCTCTATGAAGAACACTGATTTTCCTCTTCAAAAATCGTCCCGAAAGCTCTCTGTCCATACAAAAATGGTGTAAAAAGGGTTTAAGTCGCGGAGGGTTTATTTAAATACTGCCCAGTGATTTCTTCACTGCGATCGCGGTTCACAACAGCTCAATCTCACGCGATCGCAACCAGATGCACGCGATCGCGAAGACCCTTTGACATCACCCCCACGCGCCTGTCATGACCCTACGTGATCGTAGGCAAGGCCACGCGATCGCAATACTTGACATGCTCCACCTCTGCGATCGCGAGCACACTTATGCAATCGCATAGTGTAAAAATGCTGCCCTATCGATTGAACTACGCGATCACGGCTCCCCCTACGCGATCGCAGAGAGTAAAAATCTGCTGCACCAAAAATCAGAAACCAGCTCTTTCTTTAAGTCCAAAAATGTCGTTAACCAATCGAAATCAATCCCGAGCCCCTCGGGATCCCAACCAAACCTACCAACATATACCATAACATCATTCAAACTTAGTTTCACTCTCAAAACACCAAAACTAGCATCAAAACACCAAATTTACATCGGATTCAAGCCTAAGAACTTTGAAATTTCTAAAATCCACCAACAATGCCGAAACTATCCAAAACAACTCCGATTGACCTGAAATTTTGCAGACATATCCAAAATGACATTACGAACCTGTCCTAACTGTCGGAATTCCATTCCGACATTCCGACCCCGATAGCCTATTTTCCACTGCTGACCGGAAATCACCAAAACTAACTTTCGCCAATTCAAGCTTAATTCTACACCGGACATCACAAAATTATTCTGGACACACTCCTAAGTCCCAAATCACCTAACAAAGATATTCGAGCCATAAAATACGCATTCCGAGGTCTTTTACCAATAAGTCAGCTCTTAGTTGACTTTTCCCATTTTAAGGTTATTTTTAAAGGCTAAAGGACTGAACTCTCACTGCCACCATTCGATTTCAAGCCTACCAACTCTAATACATCAAATATAGAATAACCAACCTATGACAAGTCAATAATAGCAATTATAATGCAGGTTCTACGTAATGACGTACCGGGTCGTTACACCCTTAAAGGGCATAAAGTGTGTAATTAAGAAGAGCCTTAAGGAAGGGAATCTGAACCCGCAAAATGGTCAGATTTACTTCTCAAAGTGCCAATAGCGTTCCAAGTATTTGACTAAATACTAGCTGTAATAAGGATGACTGTTAAGAGTCTAAACAAAGTGACATCATTGGATTTGAATCTGACCCCTTTCATGGTTAGATTCATTCCAGCCAATGCACAAAAGAATTCTGTTATTATTATATAGTTTAACATCATTAGAGTCAAATTTGACTCCTTTAATGGTCAGCTTTGCTCTAAAATATGCATAACACATCTATTATTGGGATAGTTAAAAATTGCAAAAGAAGAGCTTCAAGTGCACAGTACAAAGAATCCAATGTGGAGCAGCCGGTTAGGAGTTCAATTTTTAGTTCTTTTCCCTGATGTTCACAAAAAATGTATTTTACAGAAGCTGTATTTTTATTTCAGAAAAACTGTAATTTATTCATTTATGCATCTTTAGAACTATGTAATTTAAGACTGGACTGTGTAATGGTATTTTGGAGGTTGTTTTAGTATACAAAATGGGTCAGGCCATTAAAAGTAGCCTGTCAAGGTTCGAAATGACCTGAACCCTGGGCTATTAGGCCTAAGGGATACAAAGCCCAAAGCCTATGATGAAATATATCAATATTAATGTTAATGTCATATAGTTTAGGTGAGAAATTTGGGTATGTGTTCGATTAGAATAATCAAAGACTCCCGTTTTGTTTATACTCTTATGATTTACCAAATTGTTTCTTGTCAGTTTCAAAAGGTACAAATATAAATCTGCTAGCCAACAGTGTTATGTGCGAATTTGTATCCAAACCAGTCTCCTTGTAAATATTTGCTAAGATTCTGGAAAGCGATCGTTCCAGATTCAGTGAATTTCGAAAAAATATACAAATAGGAATTTGTGATTCAAAACGTCTTTCAATTCATTTCATATCCTTAAGCTTTCTGAATTTACAACAACATTAGATGTATAAATGCATAAGACTCAATACATATGTATATCAAATAGTATTTATCTAGGTCATTTGAAATTGATAAAACTATTTCAATCAATGTTCTATGCGTTTGTTTGACTATATGACTTGTAAATTAGTAATTTTTAGACCCTTCCTTATTAGCATGCGTTAATCGCGTCACACGGCTTTCCCTCTTCTACAAAAAGAAAATAGCCAAAATTAGGATGGCCTAAAGTGATAAAAATCAGGCTAAACTAGGCCATAACCCAATCTCATGACCTGCTTTAGGATTTCTACTTTGGGTGTAGTGAAAATTCGAACTCATTCCTCAACTAGATAGTGACTACCTTAAACTTAGATAATAAAATAATCATCGAAGCATACGTTTTACGTAACTTTGAATGAAACCAAACTAAAATATACCTTTTTTCTCAAATTGTGTATACGTTTACGTAACACAAATAAAGACTAAAAATGAATATTGATAGAGACACTTTTAGGAACAAATCTCTCAAAATTATTGGAATTGCATACACGCCCTCGTGACGTGATTCCGGTTTATTTTTAACAACAAAACAAAATATGCGCTTGCGCAACTTTATTTATCTCCTTAAATAAGTTCAGTGCCGAGATTTGTGTACACGTCCGCGTGACATGATTTTAGACGCGTTTTAAACTCTACGGGTTTACGCATACGTGACCCGACTCAAAAGAACTCTTTGAATACAAAAGAATAATAAAATCGGTAAAAATATAAAAATGCACATAGGTATAAAATCAGTAATCAAACAATTTAGTCCAAGTTTAATCATTAAGCGATCGTGCTAGAACCACAGAATTCGGGAGTGCTTAACACCTTCTCCCGGGTTAACAGAATTCCTTACCCGGATTTTTGGTTCGCAGACAATTAAACAGAGTCAAAATTCTTCGGTTTTGGGATTTCTAATAAATAAATGGTGTCCCAGAACACCGTAAAAATTCCGGGTGGCGACTCTGAAAACAAATAAATCCCAAAATCGAATAATGTCACTTAAAGTGGAAAAACTCTCTTATTACCCTCACCGGGTGAAAAGGGAGGTGTGACAAACTTCTCGAGCGAAAAGACCCCCCGGACAGATCAGAATCAACTAAAACAACTTTAAAGTATACATAAATCGTATAAGGAACTATTCCGAATAATAAAGTTTCAATCTTTACAAAATTATAAAAATCAACCCAAAAGTCGACCCCCCAGCCCGCACTTCGGAACCCGACAAATTTTATAAAAATACGAATACCCATTCCGATACGAGTTCAACCATATAAATTTTATCAAATTCCGATATCATTTGGTCCCTCAAATCATGATTTTTCAATTTAGGAATTTCCTTTCAAAACCCACATTTTTCTCAACCCAAACACAAATTAAATGATAAAAACAAGGACTAATTCATGGAATATATTTAATTCTAGTGGAAAAACACTTATCCATTCGATTTGTGTGAAAAACCCTCAAAGAATCGCCAAGAACCGAGCTCTAGAAGTCAAAATGTGATAAAAATGGCTTAACCCTCGATTTTGAATTATATTCTGTCTGCCTAGAATTTAAAGCATTGCGATCACGGACGAGAAGATGTGATCGCGTAGAAGAAAAATGTTACTGGCCAAAAGGTGCTATGCGATCTCATACAAGGGAAATAGCCACCGCCAAAATGTGCACAATGCGTTCGCGAGTTCAGGTTTGCGATCGCGGAGAAGGAATTATCTGCTGCCAAACGCTACACTATGCGATCGCGAAGCATGGGATGCGATCGCATTGAAGGAATTTATTTGACGCCCAAATGAAAGAGCTATGCGAACGCGAGGGTGGAAGTACGAACGCGTTGAAGGAAAAACTAGGGGTGGGTCGTAGAACACTATGCGATCGCATTTGCATCTATGCGATCGCATAGAAGGAAACTAGAAGACTGATTCAGCAGTTGAAATTTAAGGGAAATTGACCTGAAGCCCATCCGAAACACACCCGAGACCCCCGGGACCCCGTCCAACCTCACACACAAGTCATATAACCTAATACAGACTCGCTCGAGGTTTCAAATCACATGAAACAACATCAAAATGATGAATCAAACCAAAAATCAAACTTATGAATTTCCAAATCTTCAAATATGAAAAATCGTGTCGAAATCTATCAATTCAACCCGGAATGACGTGAAATTTTGCAGACAAGTCACAAATAACACAACGGACCTACATCCATTCCCGGAATTCCATTCCGAGCACGATATCAAAATTTTACCTATCGGTCGAAATCGCCGAAATTCTAATTTTCGCCAAATTACCTCAAATTACTATACGGACCTCCAAAACCAATATCGGACGCGCGCCTAAGTCCATTATCCCAATACGAAGTTGTTGACATTAACCAAAACTCATTCCAAGGCCGATTACACAAAAATCAGACCTCCGGTCAACTTCTATCACTTAAGCTTCCAAAAATTGAAATTTGCCCCCAAATCGACTCCGGGTTCCGGTAACTGAATCCAACCACGTACGCCGGTTGATATACACAATGTGAAGCTGTTCATGACCTTACGCCACCGAACGGAGTTTAAATTCTCAAAACAACCTGTCGGGTCGTTACAAGATGACATTATGGATTGTAGTATATAGTAACTGTTATGTGGAATGATATTTAAAGGAAGAGGAAAGAGAATCTCCACGTGCACAACTTAAGCAAAGGTGTGCTAACGTGCGCTCCCAGCTATGTTACGTCAGGCAATTCAAGCTCCACTCCCTGTTGCGATGAAAGATTGTAATGCGAGGGTAATTACCCCTCAGTCATGCTTTCCCCAAGCTCTGGTTCCATTGCAATTGGTTAACTAGGTGATGGGGGCATAAGGTTTGAGTCGTGTACAACAGGAGATCCAGTCGCCGGTACCGATACAAAAGGATGAACCAACTAATAACACTGCTCGATGACTAAATTTCTCAGCTACACATCTTGCGCCAAGCCCTACAAAGGTAAACTGTAGATATGAAAACCCTAAAATGACGGATGTGGTTAAAAATAATCGATCTCAACACCTAGGCATGCAATTTAACCCCCCCCCCCCCCGTTATTAAAGATGAAATCGAATTAAAGTTGTGAAATTAAATAAAATAGAAATGGAGGAACATAGTAGGAAACGGAGATGTGCGTTAATTGGTTATGTTTTGGGAGGCACTCCTGCATTTAAGGAGATGTTACAGTTTGTGTATGGAGAGTGGTATTTTGTTTCAACCCCGAGAGTACTCATTCATGATGATGGGTACTTAATTTTCAAGTTTGAATCGGAGGAAGATAAGCACATCTTACTTCAAAATGGGCCTTATACCTTCAACAGTAGGTCATTGATACTAAGGAATGGGTACCAGGAACCTCTGAGATTTGTCCCTCTTGTGTGTCATTCCCTAAATTGCCTTTACAATGTTGGATTGAAGATAACTTGGGTCGACTTACTAGCTATCTGGGTCGGTCGATATGTACTGATAATTTGATTGCCAGAGGTGACAAGATTTTTGTATGCCAAAATTCTTATTGAGATGGACATAACTCAACCACTGCCAGATCAGGTGACCATTGAAATATCAGATGGTATCTTTTGGAATCAAGACATAAAATATAAATGGAGGCCTATATTCTGTCAGAATTATGTCCAGTTTGGTAATTGTATTGAAGATTGTGGAAAAGAAAATAAACATGAGCAGGTACGCAACCAAAAGTTCATAAAAAAGTGCGGAAGAAGCCACCTCAGGAGAAGAAGGAGTGGAAGGTTAAGCAAGATATTGTGGTAACCAAGGACAAACACAATGAACCATCAAAGGATGAGGAAGAGCATAATTCTCCCACTCATGTGCAGGTGCATCGCTTGGTAAACACGTAGTAGTGTTTCAAGGGAATGATCAGAGGAATCAACATGAATCTCGGAATCACCATGAGTCAGACTTGGAAAGTGATTCAGAGGTATCGTTGGGACCAAACCAATACTCATCTATGAGAATATATGAGGATGCAGCTGAAAGGAGAGTAAGTCAGAGATTGGTAAAAGACATCCCCCATGATTTTTCTGCTCTTGGAACGTTAGGGGTCTTAATAAGCCCATAAGCAAAAAGAACTCGGGGCCTTTTTGCTTAAAAATAAGATTGACTTAATATGATTCCTTGAGACAAGAGTTAAACAACATAAAGTTGCAAACATTACTATGAGATTTGGAGTGGAACAAGACTTCTATACTGATTACTCTCATGCACCTAATGGAAGGATTTGGATGGGCTAGAAAAAAGTATAAGTTTCAGTGGCTATCCTCTTTAGCTTTGCCCAGCTAATACATTGCCACATTGAGGTAAAATGTCTCAGTTTAATTTTGAAATGACCTATGTATATAGGTAAAATACTAACACTTAAAGAAAATAATTATGGGAGCAATTAAGGAGTCTAAATGGAACTATAGACGACTCTTGGATTATTTTAGGAGACTTCAACGCACTCCTACATTGTGATGATATAGTCAATGGGGTACGAGTTCATCATGCTGAAATAGTTGATCCAAAATATATCACATAAAGGTGGGCCGGATTACTAGGAAAGGATGGAAATTTTCTTGGTTTAACAAACGAGATGCCCCGAAAAGGATATACATCCATATTGATTAGGTGTTTGGAAATGTTGAGTGGTTTCAGTCATACAGCAATCTTGAAGCCAATTATCTAAACCTTGAATGCTCATCTCACTCCCCTATAATGATCAACATTGTAGTTGCCAGACACTACCAGAGAAGACCCTTCAGACTGCTTAATGTTCTGCTACAACAGGAAGCATTCAAGATAATTGTACAAAATGTGTGGCAGCAAAATATCAAAGGACATTGTATTTATGTAGTCTGGCATAAACTAAAATTGGTGGAGCTAGAAGCTAAGCACTTGAACAGAGAATTTTCATCATTAGAGAGCAAATTGCTTAATCTAAAGCAAAAGCAAAAGTTAGTAGGTATCCAAGACAACCTTGCAACTGACTTATTCAATAGCATGCTTACTAGTGACAAAAATGAGACATTTATGGAGATGGAAAAAGGGGATGCAATTCATGAAATAGTGCTCAGTAGAAATCCAGGGCTCCATGGATCTCTTCTGGTGACTCAAATATCAAATTCTTCCATGCTCACCTGAAATCTAGGGAGGCGAGGAACATAATCTCTTCCATACACAATGAGCAGGGTGATTTAATCACCTATCCAAAGTTAGTCCAAAAGGAATTCATTAATTTCTTTAAGTGTTTGCTAGGTACCTCATCATCATAGCTCCTCTGTATTGACATAGTTGTAGCAAGAGATGGCCCTTGTCTTTCTGTAGCTCAGCAACATGAACTTGTCCAACTTGTGACTAGGGAGGATGTTTTACAAGCCCTAAAGGACATACCAAATGATAAAGCTCCAGACATAGATGGCTTCCCAACAGAATTTTCAAATAATACTGGGATACTGTTGGTACAACAATACTGCAGTTTTTGACAATGAAAATTTATTAAAAGAGACAACTTGTACTACTGTAACACTGGTACCAAAAGTTGCAGCTCCTACTATGGTCAAAGAATTTAGACCAATAACTCGTTGTTCAACTCTATACAATCTAATTGTTAAAATCTTGACTACTAGTTGAAGACAGTAGTGGATATTATTGTAGGGCCATCTCACTCAGCCCTTATTGAAGGGAGAAGTATACTAGATAATGTGATAGTAGCTCATGAACTTGTTAAAGGCTACTCAAGGTAAGGGGTGTCACCTAGGTGTATGGTTAAAATAGACGTAAGGAAGGCTTATGAATCTGTGGAGCGGGGCTTTCTACATATGGTGTTTCTATAATTTGGCTTCCCCTTGAAGATGGTGAACTGTATCATGTTTTGTGTCTCAACTACCAGTTATTCTCTATTGATTAATGGTTGATTAACCACAAGGTGTCAAGATAAGAAAGGGCTCCTTACCTCTTTGTCCTTGCTATGCAGTATCTGAATAGAACCCTGAAGAACTTGAGACATAATCCTGATTTTAACTATCACCCCCGATGTTCAAAGTTGGATTTAGTACACATTTATATTGTGGATGACTTGTTAATGTGTTGCAGGGCAGATAGGATGTCAATCCAGTTAATGTTACAAGCATTTAATCATTTCTCTGAAGTTTCTGGGCTCAAAGCCAATGTGAACGAAAGTTCACTTTATGTAGCAGGATGTCTAGTGAATTAGAATACCAGATCATTTAGGAGATGAGCTTTTCTGCTTGGAAGATGCCATTTAGATACCTGGGGGTACCTTTATCTTCTAGGAAGCTCACATTACACTAATGCTTTCCTCTAGTGTATAAGATGATTTTAAAGATCAGATGTTAATCTACCAAATTCTTGTCTTACAATGGGAGACTGCAACAGATCAAAAGTGTGCTATTTGAGATGCAGACTTACTGGGCTCAAATATTTCTATTGCCAAAAAAGATCATCAGTATGATAACCAATGTTGGCAGAACTTTCCTATGGATAAGAACTAGTAAGGTTTCCATAAAAACTCTAGTAACTTGAAAAAAACTGTGCATGCCTAGGTCTGCTGGAGGACTAAATATTCTAAAATTTTATACGTGGAACAAATCAGTTATTTGCAAGCTACTCTTGGATGTTACTTATAAAAAAAGGCATTTTATGGGTAAAATAGATACATTGCTTCTATATAAAACAAAGAGATTTACTATAAATTCCCATTCCTAACCAAGCCTGCTGGCTAGTTAGGAAGATTTAGAAGAAAAGAGTTGGCTAGCGAGTCATAGTGACCTTGCGGTTTTGTAGTGCAAGGAAAGTTCAGAATTAAGAGAACATATCAATTTTACCCCCCCCCCCCCCCCCCCCAGTTTCAAAAAGCATATTGGAAGAAAGCAATTTTGGTTTAAAGTATTTTTACCGGGCATCAATTCATTCTCTGGCTAGCAATCCAGCACATGATATCCACTGTTGACAAGTTAAGGAGATGGGGAATGCAGGTTGATAAAGGGTGTGTGCTGTGTGAATTTGACATGGAGAAACCCTTGTTGCATATCCTGTTTGCAAGCCCCTATTCACAGTAGGTGCGGAGTTGTATCATAGGCTGGTTGGTAGTAAGAAGGAATACTGGCACTTGGAAGGAGGAAGTGTCTTGGGTATCAAGCTGAATCAATAACAGGCCAAGAGTTAATATTCTAGGCTTTCTCTTTGCATCTGCCGTCTATCATATTTGGGTAGAGAAAAATGCAAGAAACTTTCAACAAAAGAAGCAAGAGCATAGGTAGAGGGTGAAGGACATTGTTATACAGTTAGATGGGCAGAAAAATTCTAAATAGAAGAGTATACGAGATAGTTTGAATTACTACCCATACGTAGATTGGCTTGTAATGCAGCTATACGAAGAGGTCTTTAGCTTATACCCTTCATAGAAGGTAAAGCTACTGATAGCATGGCATAGCCACATGTTTTTAGTAGAGCTTTATTTGAGTGCTGTAATTCTTTTTGAGAACTAACTCTTGAGTGACACAACTAGTAGGATATGTATTCTTTCCTAGCCTCTCTTATTATTTATTTCTATTAATTAGGTAAATAAAAATTTGATTAATTAACAATGTATGAAAGTAATGATGAGTTATAGCATTGCATCTTCTTGTTCCTTGGACCTTGGTTCTGTTAGTTGCAATAAAGAAAAATCTATATTATAGCAAAAGAACTCATTGATAAAGAGTTGAAAATTTAAGAATGATTATTTAAACTGGTCATGCAATTTGCTAATAGCATAGTAGATGTAGGTTGTTATCTCAAATGAAAAGGTTCAATCACGGCAAGCCGTTTATAATGATTTTGTAGTAGCAAATTATAAAGCCATTTCGACTGAAATATATTATTACAAGTTCTTAGTGTTTACTGACTCTACCCTATAAAACAAACTTTTTGCGATTCAGTAAGAAAGTGAAGAGATTTGGCTACATATTGTAAAACATGAATAGAATAAAGCGTAAATTATAAAAGAGTGCAAACTTTAGGCGTGCAAAATACAAAGAACTCCAAAATGAGTGTTCCACGTCATATTACACGACAACTTTGTTACTCACAATATTCCTATTAAAATACAATTATTTTCCTAATTTATGAGTTACAATATTGAAATTTTCAGGAATATATACAAAGTCAACATAAAATATATGTGTACAACTACATTATTTACATCAAATAATATCTATATTTTCCTCCGACCTCCCCACATTTTTTAATCGCTTGTCGTGACTTGCAACAATGTTAATGACCTTTCCAACAAACTTCATCGAGAATCCACCGACATGAAGTAAATTACCGTGGCAAGTTTTCAATACTTTTCTTCTTCGCATCAATATGTAAGCTTATATGAACAAATAAAAGAATCCATCTTCGAACACAACTAATGAAGATTCACAATTATCATTAATATTATTATGTAAGAACAAACATAATTTATACACACTCCGGAAAAATGTTTGGTGTGTAAAAGAATTTTCGTGAAGGATGGTGTATAATAGAGATTTTACTATAGTTCGAGGATTTTGTATTTAAGTCGTCTATAGAATGTTTAGGACTACCAAGCTTAACTTTTAGATATATACATACTGAAATTTTAAACTCAATTTTATTTTATAAATTTTGGCTATAGCTTAAATAAGGGTCCTAAAACGGCTATATGTACACTTGCCCATTAAACTGTGTGTAGCAACTACCAAAAGAGAAAATGTCCAAAATAGTCCAGTTTCTTTGGACTTTAATTTAAATTAGTCATATTTCTTTCACATGGAGTAATAATAGTCCACATTCTTTAATAAAGTGGTACACTTTTAGTCTCCATGTTTGATATGAAAGAAAATATTTTCCATCCTAGAAAATGAGTGGTTGTCATTTATTTTTCCTTATTCGGTTGGTGAGTAAAAAACTTTTTCCGCAAAATTTTTTCTAGTATTTGTTTAGAGAGTAAAAAATATTTTTTAGAAATTTCTTTATGCTACTTTTCTTACCTCCTCCCCATTTTCTCAAATCCCCATATTTCCTGTGCTCCCCTTACCTCTCCCCTCCTCCTAACCCCAATTATTCAACATTTTCAAGATTCTATTTTCTTCAAAAGTTTAATTATTTTTTTAGAAATTTATACAAACCCAAAGGGACTAATGTGTTGCTTTACCTTTTCTCGCAAAAACAATGTTTGTGTTACACAACTAAAAAAAATACTCTTTTTTGGGTTGAAAAAGAAAGTTCTCTTTCTGCAACATGAAAAACGTACTCTTTTTCTATATCATGAAAAGAAAATACTTTTTCTATATCATGAAAAGAAAATACTTTTTGCTACATCATTTTGTTGAATTAAAGAAAATACTTTTTCTACATTATAAAAAGAAGAAGAATTAATCCAAATAGCCGCATACCTAACTACTTAAACTAAAAATAACTGGTGGAGGTATAATATATGTATAATTTATGTATTATATATGCATAATTATGTGTAATAAATGTATAATCTATGTATGGCTAGAAAATATAAACAATGAAGAAAAGGTGTGGAAGGTTGAGAAGTTTTGGAAAATATTTTTCTTTTACTTGAGAGTTCATGAGAAAAATGTTTTTCAAAATATTTAAGCCAACCAAACATGAGAAAATTGAAAAATATTTTTGGAAGAATATTTTTTTTCATATCAAACATGAATACTAAAAGTGTATCACTATATTAAAGAATGTGGACTATTAATACTTCAAGTTAAAGAAATGGGACTAGTTTGAATTAAAATACAAGGATACTAGACTATTTGGGCCTTTTCTCACTAGCAAGCAAAACATGATGGTCAAAATGAATTTTGCGAAATAGCCCTTAAAAGAACGCCCCGTTAAAACGGTCCCCCGCCCGCCGGTAATCCTCCCTCCGTGATCAACAGATAGGAAAGGCGAGAAAGCTGAAGATTCGAATCATTTACAAAACACAGAAACTAACCCATGGAAACTCAGACGTGAGTGGCCTTCCTCCATTTGAGCTCCGAAGCAACCTACTGCTTCAGAGCAAACATACAAAAATCTACTCTTCGCTCACTTCTATCATTTAATTAACAACTGCTGCAAATGGACATACTATTCGCTCAGATCCAAGCCGATCTCCGTTCAAATGACGCGCTCCGTCAATCAGGAGCACTTCTCCAAGCTCTCCAACAATCCGCCGCCGGCAGAGACATCTCCGTCCTTGCCAAATCCGCCGTCGAAGAGATCGTCGCATCACCAGCTTCCGCCATTTCGAAAAAACTCGCATTTGACCTAATTCGCTCCACTCGTCTCACCGCCGACCTCTGGGAAACAGTCTGTACCGGAATTCGCAACGATCTCGACTTCCCCGATCCCGACGTTACTGCTGCTGCTGTGTCTATACTTGCTGCTATTCCTTCTTACCGTCTCGGTAAGCTTATTTCTGACTGTAATAAGCAGATCTCTAGCTGTTTTGATTCTACGAGTGATAATCTCCGTTTTGCTATTACTGAAACACTTGGTTGTATCCTCGCACGTGATGATCTGGTTACATTGTGTGAGAATAATATGAATTTGTTGGATAGGGTTTCTAATTGGTGGATTAGGATAGGGCAGAACATGCTTGATAAATCTGATGCTGTGTCAAAAGTAGCGTTTGAGTCTGTAGGGAGATTGTTTCAGGAGTTTGAGTCGAAAAGGATGAGTCGTTTGGCTGGTGATAAGCTTGTGGATAGTGAAAACTCTGTTGCTATTAGGTCTAATTGGGTTTCTTCTATGGTTGAATTTGTTTGGAGGAGGAGGAATGCGTTAATGGCGCGGTCGCTGGTTCTCCCAATAGAGAACTTTCGAGCTACAGTTTGTCCGCTTGTGTATGCTGTGAAGGCGGTAGCTTCAGGTTCGATAGAGGTGATCAAGAAGCTATCGAGGTCTTCCAAAAGTGGGAATGCTAGTTCATTAGAGACTGTGAGTGCGGAAAGGTTTGTGGGTGTATCTGATGTTGTTTCACATTTGGCACCTTTTTTGGCATCGTCTTTGGATCCATCCTTGATATTTGAGGTGGGAATTAACATGTTATACTTGGCTGACGTTCCTGGAGGGAAACCCGAGTGGGCATCCACTTCCATCATTGCTATTCTCACTCTTTGGGATAGGCAAGAGTTTTCTTCTGCAAGGGAGAGTATTGTAAGAGCTGTTGTCACCAATTTGCATCTTCTTGATCTCAGCATGCAGGTTGGTGTGTCTATTGCCTTCTTTTTTCCTCTTTTGAAGACAAATAGGAATTGTTGATTTGGCTATTAACTACTGAGCCTGTATGATGATAATCTCTGAAACTGATAGTAGATTCTGAGTACATCATTTCACTGTTCGGTAGCTGTTACTGAAATCGTGTCACATTCAAGTATTACATTAATTATTTATCAAAATAAATAAGTATAACATTAACTGTTGAAAGGGATAACTGGCTTTCCTGATGCAAGCTACTATATTACTTCTCCATGCCTCAGTTCTGCATTATGCTAATGTTTGCTGCGAGTTGTTCAGCAATCTAGCAGGTGTATATTACTGTGCAAATAGATTATGCTCTTCATTTGAAGTTTCCTTCTCGAGAATTCTATATATCAATATGAATTGACTATACCAAATGGTTTCATTTCAATCCTGTGGGTAGAAATCTCTTCGTTTGCTTTGCTTCTTTCTTTTTTCATTTGTCCTTAGGTTAGTACAATCTACCTTCATTCTTGTGCCTTTTCTGAATTCAGTGCACATGCCTTAGAGATCATTGTTGGCTTTTTTTTGCTTGTTAATTTGATTTCAAAAGAAAAAGAGAAACATGTTTCACCCTTGGACTTCTAGCCGGTTGGACATGTTTGTAGAAATATTGTTCAATTTCCATCTTCCTCCACCTCTATGATCTTGGTGTATCAGAGTTGGATCTTTTAGTGATACAATCGTGCATTTGGTTAAGAATTATACTGATGTGACTATGAAGGAGAAGTGATATACTTCCAATTTTCATGATGGCCTTGTCAATTCTTCATTCAGTCATTGTCTATAGAACACCTATTAATCAATTTACTTTCTGCAGGTTTCTTTATTTAAAAAGTTGCTTCTTATGGTGAGAAACCTGAGAGCAGAGTCAGATCGCATGCATGCTTTAGCATGCATCTGTCGAACTGCTCTATGTGTTGATCTTTTTGCAAAAGAGAGTGTTAGAAGGGGGCAAAAACCTGTTCCAGGAACTGATATTGCTTCACTTTTTGAGAATGCAAGAATAAAAGAGGACCTCCATAGTATAACGAGTAAAAGCTTGTTTAGAGAAGAGCTAGTTGCAATGCTGGTTGAGAGCTGCTTTCAGTTATCTCTACCACTTCCTGAACAAAAGAATTCAGGTATGGAAAGCCGAGTTATTGGAGCGTTAGCCTATGGAACTGGTTATGGTGCGTTAAATTGGACAGAACCAGCTTTGGAAGTGGTGGAAGTTTGTAGACCATGTGTCAAATGGGATTGTGAAAGTCGAACATATGCTATTGATTGCTATCTGAAGTTGCTTGTCAGGCTTTGTCACATTTATGATACAAGAGGGGGTGTGAAAAGAGTCAAAGACGGGGCTTCTCAGGACCAGATTCTGAATGAAACGAGGTTGCAGAATTTGCAAAGAGAGCTTGTCAGAGATCTACGTGAGGTTGGTAGAGCTTTAATAGTTACTTAATGCCATGTGTAAGATGCATTTTATCATTTGAGCTTGTTCTATGCCACAGAATTGTATGTCGTAACATTAATTGCCTCGTATTATTTTCCCAACAAAGCCGAAGTTAATCAAGTTGCCTAAGGATTATGTTGTGTTCACACATACTGAGCAAGTCTTTACATATGTTCTTGTCTTGTTGATCCTACCTTAGGTGTTAGTCTTTCTAAAATTACGCACGAAATTTTCATCTCTGATATTGAATAGTTGTGGATAATTGTAGCTCAATATTTTTCTTAGCTTTTTCAATTGATAACTTTTTTGATATAAAATAACCTGTGCTATGATGAAATTGAACAGCATTGGAATTCATCAGCGTGTCATCAATTAAAGAAACTCTATACCTTTTCCGACTGTATCCCCCTTCCTCCTAGATAAAACTGGACTGAAGGAAAGAGAAGTAAACCTATATAACCTGAAGTTATTGTTGATGCTTTTCTTCTGCTTTTATGTTTTATTTATTTATTCATTCATGTTTTTTCTGCAGCAGGCTCACCTTTTGTCATGTTCCAATCGAGTCAATTCCCCAAATGGTCATCCAAGTTATAGGAATAACTCACTAAATTACTTTTGAATTTTTTTGGAGAACAGATTCATCAAACTTTGCCCATATCTCCAACAAAATAAAACTATCCGGAAAGTTTAATTCTCTCACCGGAAGTTTACAGTGCTTCCCTTTTTTTAACATGAGACCCATTAACCCCATTCTAAATTGTAAGACCCATTTGACCCATTTCAAATGGGTCTTTTCATAAAACAAATGAAGTCCGTGTATTAAGGGACTTACTATACAAGCATGCAATTAAGAAGATTTTGTATTTAAGAGATTCTCTTTGACTGGAAATAAGAAAGAGGTATAGTAAAAAAGAGACAATCATCTGAAATGCATAATTTTTATGAATTTCTGCACATCTAAAATACAATAAAATTTTATTGTTACATTGGCTTTTAAACAAAGAAGCAAATTAAGCTTGCTAGTAAACACCCTCCAAATTCAGCGACACGCACTATATATTGAGGGCCAAGACAAGCTATATCTGAAGAGTAGTTTCAGAGATAACTGCTAAAATAATAAAGTTACAGAATATATTGCAACTTCAACATAAACAAGACAAGCGTAGATAACAAAAAGTAGTGACATTCCATTCCAATAACTGCTAAGACATTGCTTATTAGACAACACTAGCAGACCGTAAAATTTGATATAAAATATATACCAACACCAGTTTTAGCAAAAGAACACACAAATATTGTATCTAAAGATGTGCTACACATAACCAACTTTCAGTGCCTATAAAATAGGTCTTATTTTAAAATTTGGAAAGTCAACTGTAAACTTCCGGTGAGAGAATTAGACTTTTCAGCTTGTTTTATTTTGCTGGAGATATGGGCAAAGTTTGATGAGTTTGATGTCCAAAAAATTTTAGAAGTTACTTTAGCGAGTGATTTCTGCAACTTGAATGACCATTTTGAGGATTTGACTCTGCTAAAATCTTTTGTACTTTGTACTTCGCTAACCAGGTAACATACTGTTTCTTAATTTGTCTGAAGCTTGCATCTTGCAGGTGAACACACCTAGAGTATGTACTCGGCTTATTTGGGCTATCTCAGAGCATATTGATCTTGAAGGTTTGGATCCACTTTTGGCTGATGATCCAGAAGATCCCCTGAATATAATTATATCAAATATACACAAAGTTCTCTTCAACATAGATTCATCTGCCAGCACCACAAATCGCCTTCAGGATGTTCAAGCAGTTCTTCTGTGTGCTCAGAGGTTGGGATCACGTAATGCCCGGGCAGGGCAATTGCTAATGAAAGAACTTGAAGAGTTTAGGAGCAATGCATTAGCTGATTCAGTGAACAAACATCAGTGTCGGTTAATACTGCAGCGGATCAAATATGTCTCCAACCACTCGGAAAGCAAGTGAGTAGAACGTCATTCTTTCCTCTTAAATGGTAATGTAGCTCACATGATGCCCAGAACTGATTGCCCTGTAAAATGCCTGAGATGAACGGAAAACTCTTCATTGAAACTCGGCCTCTAGATTGCTGTTCAGAATCCCTCATCCGTTTTGGTGATATGATGTGAGAGTTAACCTGAAAGAATTATTGTAGTTTATTTTATTAACTTCCGCAGATGGTATCCTCTCTGCTCCTCCAGGGGGAAGGTTTTGTGTTTAAATTAGCTTGATCTGTGTAAGCAAATGAGGGGGTTTAGTTGGTTGTAGGATATAATTTATCTGAAAAATTTAACTTTATTAGCAAACCTGTGAAACATTGTTGGATGATACGTCTGTTTTCTTTTCTCTTTTCCAAGGTGGGCTGCTGTTGGTGAAGCAAGAGGAGATTATCCATTTAGCCATCACAAGTTAACTGTTCAGTTTTATGAAGCAGCTGCTGCTCAGGACCGAAAGCTGGAAGGATTGGTTCACAAGGCTATTTTAGAGCTTTGGAGGCCTGATCCTAGTGAGCTAGCTCTATTGCTGGCTAAACGAGTCGACTCAACTTTACTCAAGGTTCCTCCAAGTGCATATACTTTGACTGGCAGCAGTGATCCTTGCTATGTTGAAGCATATCATTTAACTGATCCAAGTGATGGAAGGATTACTCTGCACTTAAAGGTCTAGATCTCTACTTCTCTTCATTATTATAGTTGATCTTTGTTTCTTTTATGCTCTGCATCTTTGTAATCATGAAGAAAAAATCTCTGGCCGTTAAGGCACGTCATCAACATATCTTATTATAGCTTTGTTGTCTAAAATCACACATTGGTTAAGTGGATGGGCTATTATCCTTTTCGTATGGTTTTCGACAATTCATACTGTTTGAGCTGGATTTTGTTATGAGTTAAGCCCAAAATCCATTTTCTGAACGTGGTATCAGAGTCGAATCCACCATGTTATTCTGCAATTCATTGTCGGGCCACTCATGTTATGTTACTCTGTGCTCTATATGTCGAGCCCTGGGTGTGCAGGAGATGTTAAAATCGGACACCAGTCAAATGTAGGGCTGTAATCTCCCGATGCGGTTTTGAATAATTCTCACCACTTGAACTAGTTTTTGGGATTGTGTTAGGCCAAAGGTCCACTTCCTTAACTAGCTTAATGGTTTTTATACAAAATTGGCTACAACAGTGCCAATGAGAATATGTCTCCACTGAATCCTCTTTTGCTTGTGTTATCATAGTGGTCTGGTATTAATTTTTAGGAGTGGCAGCAATCCTATTAAAATACTCTCGATTTTCTTTTCTAAAGAGTGCAAGCCTGTGTTTGGACGGAAAACCGGTTGCGAGATTTTTTCCAAACAACTTGTTTAGTGTTCTGCCAATTTTTTTGAGTCTTATGGCACACAATGTCTGAAAAACTAGCGTATTCCTTTAGTTTTAATCTTGTTACTGGTACCATTTCTGAAACACGTAGAAGCTTTTTAGGACATCTAAAAACTTTTCAACTTTTCTTTATTTAAAAGTTCTGCAAATGGTGTTTAATGTGTTCATGCGAACTAAAACTCTTATGTACATAAGCCCACATGCAGAAACACCGGATTTCTATGTGTTGCCAAAGCATGGTATTAAAGTTACATTTCTTCAGCTTTTAGCATAAAATTTTGGATCTATCAGGTTGTAAAATTTGGTTAAATACAAAATTGTTAAAGGAGTATAAATAATGAGAGCATAGTGTATCATAATGGGCCATGAGCGACCTGTTAGTTATGCGTTAATAATGTATTTTGGTGAAATGTGGGGGTTGAGTTTTCTGAGTGGAACTATTGCTCAGGTGAATCACTATTTATTCGTAATTCTCGGAAAACTAAGGGGCAGCATCTGCCGACATTCATAATTTTTGCAGGTTCTAAATTTGACTGAGATAGAACTTAATCGGGTGGATTTACGAGTTGGACTTTCTGGTGGATTATATTTCATGGATGGATCTCCTCAAGCAGTACGCCAGCTGCGCAATCTTAATTCACAGGTTAGACCTTGTCCTGAGACCGTCATGCTTATTTATCAAGTTCAGTTTCCTCCCTCATGGGTGTGTTTCTCCTGCCCACAAAAGGCAAAACTACTTTGCTCATTGAACATGTTATTATTTCTGTCCCCCTTCTAGATGCATCTTCTCCTCAGACTTGTGTCATGACTATGGTTACTGTCAAATGCTAACCCCATCAAATAGGTATGGTTGTTCCTTGAGCCAACATTAGCAGCAGTAGCAGCTAATTGATATTTTAGGGGTATTCACATAATTTTTATCGAAAACTGCTTCAACCTCAAGATACCATCACTACAAAATACTATTGAATGATTTACATTATTACTGTGACAACTGGTGAAAATTACTTACCCGTAGATTAACTTGTTGAAAACAAAGAAAAAGACATAATAAAGAAGTGGTAACTAAAAGGCTGCAACTGCATAATAAAAGCCTATTGATGATGTGGCATGGTAATACATCAGCAACGTTGAAACCTACTGGAGGAAGGTGTTAAATGCTAAACATGGAGGCAAAATCAGTGGTGCACTAGCGCGGTGTCCTTCCCGTATGGTTTGGGACCCCGGAAGCACATACGCAAAGCTATTGGAGACTTCAAAAATAATACCTGCTTTGAAGTGGTTAACGGAGAGAAGATAAGGTTCTGGCATGACTTACTGGGTTTGACACAATGCACTGAAAGTGGTGTTTCCAGTCTTATTCCTGTTTTTCTCTTACCTAAAGCTACTATTGCACAATGTAGAAGCTGGAACATTGTCTTCAGGAGAAACTGCCCAGACTAGAAGCTAGAAAGTCTCTTGGCTGTAATGAGAAAGTTGGACCAGGTGGTTGCGGACATGCTGGAAGAGGACAGATTGATATGAAGCATAGATAGCAAAGGCATTTCCACAGTACGGCATGCTACCATGCCCGCTTAGATCCAATATCTTGAAGTTAATCTTGAGAACGAAAGACTCAACAGAAATTACACGTGCCTTAGCTGGGTAATGTTGCATAAGGCTTGCCTCACTTGAGTTAAATTTAAGAGAAAGCTCTTTATTTTCCTGCATATATGCTATCTTTGTAATGCTGAATGCAGATAGGGAAGATGCCCACCACCTCTTCCTGCTTGTTGCAAGGGATAGTTGGAACATGTACTAGAATCTTTTTGCCGTGCACCATAAAGGCAGCTTATATCAGTTGGGATTATTGGAGGATGGAGAAACTATCTAGGAGTTACGACAAACTATCCCTAGGTTGCATATTTTGGATGTTATGGAGACAAAGTAGTCTGAGGTTTTGAGGGGGTCTCAACTCCCATGCCTTCCCTAGGCGCGAGATATCTTGTGAACTTCTTTTGCTGGTCTAATTTTTCTTAATACTGTAAGTGACATAAATCGGTTTGTGGATTTTGTTTGCTCCTTATGTTTTGTTTAGGTTATTCAACATCTTGATTCTCAGTAGCTAAGTTGCTCCGACATGGCAGTTTAGGTGCCACACCCGTGTTGACACGATACTAGTTTGGGTGTGGGTATGGGATCCGTACCGGATCTGGTCAAATAATTTTGGGTAACTTGACCACAACGGATAGGAAAATTTGAGACAGGATACAATTTGATTCCCGAAATCAAAACCAAAACTAGGGTAAATTTGAAGAAAATATTATACCTTATTTAGGAAATCAATCCTTTACTTATCTACAACTTGCGAATAAAAAAGAAATCCATACTTTACAAGTTATATGCAAGTATACCACAGATTTTTCTCATAATTTAGAGATATTTTTATATTTTATTTTTTTGATTTACTTTTAGCCAAATCCCCGCACCCGTGTCCGTACTAGGATCCGTGTCCCCGAATTTTAGAATTTATATCTTGAAGGATCCGACCTCTAGATCCACACCCGTGTCATACACCCGCATCCGTATCCGAGCAACTTAGCTCAGTAGGATGCCCCTCTCTCTCTCATATATAACTTCGCCAAGAAAGTAAAGAAGTGAAGACAGTGTTGCATTGCAGTTTAGCGACAATGACCTAAATAGTAATATGTAGAAGGCTGACAAGAAGATAATCTAGAACACACTCTTGGAATTTCCCCAAGTAAGGTTGCTAAGGTGCAGGTGGAATGCCGGAGGAAGGAGTGAAGACAGTTCTGCATTGTAGTGTAGTGACAGTGACCTGAATAATAATGCACAGAAGGATGACAAGAAGAAAAATCTAGGACACTCTTGGAATTTCCTGAGTAAGCTTACTACAGTGCAGGTGGAACGCAGGAGGTAGGAGTGTTCATGTTAGGCTCTTAGTTTCTTAGAGGAAAACTAAAGGAAGTACTGAATAGAGGTTGAGTATCATACCATTGGAATACCATTGGAATTCTTGACAAAAATTGAAAGCAAAAGGATCAGCACTAATAATGATTAACAGTTCTTGAACTCTTGGATCTTGAGTAACTGACTGAAAAAACTCTTGGGCCTTGTATTTGAAACAGATACAATGTGCTGGGACTGACCGATCCTAAAAGTTAGTTATGGTGCACCAGGAGAACTCAAAATTTCAGTCTAATTCGTAATGCTTGATGATTTGATTTGGAGCTTTAGTCCTTCTGCTGTTAATTTCTCAGAGTGCTACTTTGGCAACATTAAGTGCCCAAGTTAGATCATGAATCAAATGATATAGTAGGATAACTACTCTATGCAACAGTGGTGTTACAAGATAACTATTTTTTTTTCCTTCTAATCGTTTAAGTTTCTAGATGAGTTGGTATAATGTGATAAGAAACAGAGAGAAGTCCTGTAGTTGAGTCTTATGTATACTAACCAGTAAAATGTTTTTACATGATTAGTCAAGAATCAGGCCTGCACATTCGGGGGTGCTTTTTATGCTTAAAATAAATATTTATCTAATTTCTATCTCTGATAGTTAAATTTTTTAGAAGATATCAGAGTGAGTATAGGTCATTCACTTGAGTCATGCTGTCTTATCTAAAAGTTTAAACCCTTTCTTGTTGGCTTGATTCTTTTTTCTTGGGTTAACCACATGGAAATATTAGATCTTTCAGTGGTGCTGGGACATGAATCTAGGGAATCTAACTACTCAGCTACTATGTTGTATTGTGTGTACCATATCGTATCGCAATTTAAACGGTTAGGGGGTGGCAATGTTATTTACTTAATTATATCTTCACCATGCCTCATCACCATGTGGACTATCTCTTCTCCGTAGACCAAGCACGTAAAATTTTTTTGGACAACCCAAGAGATCTACATTGCTCTAGTACCAAGTGAATTGAACTGTTGAAAAAGAATTATATCTATTTAATAGTTTTATTTTAGGTTGCCACAAATGAGCATGGTATAGTGACAGTTCTTCATTGATTAAATTGACGCACCGAGATATTAGTCAAGGTTTGTGAATCTCTTTGTTGTTTTTCTGAGAGTTTTCTAATCTCATTTCTTTCATTACCATGTTCGCCACTTCCCAAAACAGAAAAATGTAACTCTTATTTTCAGATGCTATCTAAATACAATTAGAGGCCTAAGATTGCACCTTGTATATTTAGTGTGAGTTACACATCTTTGGTTTAGCTTGACATTTGAGAAGAAAAAGATATATTGATGGATAGATATTCATTTAATTGTTTCATGTATTGCAATTTTATTGCCCATATGGAAAATGTGGTAGACACTTGTGATTGGTTGTTCCAAGGTTTCGGACCAAACATCGCCTTTTTTAAGGTTGTTCCCTATCTTTGACTGGACAAAAGAAGGGGGTAGGGAAGGAGGTTTTCTGATTAACCTGAAACCATTTATGCTAATTTCATTTGGCTCGAAAACGTTGCTCGATACTGAATAACCTTTTCGTCACATTTTTCATTATCCTTGTAAATTGACATTTGGACCCTAATGCTCATTGGTGTTACTCTATACGTTGATAGTTTCTGTTTCATAAATTGAATGACCTTGCATGAATCCAGGAACCAGTGCTGAGCAGTGTAACTGTGGGCGTTTCCCATTTTGAGCGTTGTGACCTTTGGGTTCAAGTACTTTACTACCCCTTTTATGGTTCTGGTCCTGCCGATTATGAAGACTCTGAAGAGGATCCACAAGTTATGAGACAAAAGAAAAGCCTGAGACCTGAATTAGGGGAACCCGTCATTTTGAGATGTCAGCCATACAAAATTCCTCTGACCGAGCTTCTTTTGCCACATAAAATTTCACCAGTTGAATATTTTCGTCTATGGCCTAGTTTGCCTGCTATAGTTGAGTGTACTGGTACATATACATATGAAGGAAGCGGTTTCATGGCTACTGCTGCTCAGCAATATGGAGAGTCTCCATTTCTGAGTGGCCTGAAATCTCTGTCTTCCAAACCTTTCCACCGAGTTTGCTCACACATCATCCGGACAGTTGCTGGATTTGAGGTTAGTAACTTTGTTTTAAAGGGTTCTTGTCTATTGATTTTCTTTGGAAATATTTTACTATGTTGGATTTAGAAGCCACCTTTAAGTTTTTCAGGCACTTCTAATTGGGCATTTTACGTATGAAGATTGACCTTTCCTTTCTGCTTGGATTTATGTTCAAATTTAATGAATCCCATTTTCTCTTTATCTCATTTGCCGCTTGGTATTGAGCAGCTCTGTTTTGCTGCTAAAACCTGGTATGGAGGGTTTTTGGGCATGATGGTTTTTGGTGCAAGTGAAGTGAGCAGAAATGTGGATCTTGGCGATGAGACGACCACAATGATGTGCAAATTTGTGATCCGAGCATCAGATGAATCCATTACCAAGGAAATTGCTTCAGATTTTCAGGGTTGGTTGGATGACCTAACTGATGGTGGTGTTGAGTACATGCCTGAAGATGAAGTAAAGGTGGCTGCTGCTGAAAAGCTAAAGATTTCAATGGAACGGATAGCGTTACTAAAGGCGGCAAGACCTCGCCCAAAGTCTCCAAAATCGGATGATGAAGAAGAAGAGGAGGAACACGAGGATGACGAGAACCAAAAGAAAGAAGACATGATTAATGTTGAAGATGGTAAAACTAAGGGGCCAACTACTTTATTCAAGTTGACGGCAGAAGAGGTTGAGCATCGGGCGCTTCAAGCAGCTGTAATTCAGGAATGGTATATGCTCTGTAAAGATAGGGATGCCAAAGTAAATTGATTTTGCACACTTTGCCATTTTTTTTGTTTTGATAATTTGATTTAGGTAGTTGGTTGAGATGAGTTCTAAGTTTGTTTTCTGTAATTCTAATTTGTTTCTTTTGTCCCAGTTTTGTAATTTTTCTGTATCTTTTTGAAGCACTCTGAGGCTGTAAATTAAGAAGGCCTGACGCCTTATACCTTCTTGTACCTTCATCCTTTCTCTTTTCTGTTGTGTACATTCTATTACCATCTTTTTGACTTTTGGAAACTTAATAACTACTATCAATTTGTGTCTGAAAAAAGAATAAACTGTTGTCTGCTTGCACTGGTGCTAATAGTTGGCTAACCATATGGTTAGATGACGATTCTCAATAGATCGATCGAAGAATATAAATTGCGATGCCCATGCTAACTGATAGAGGAGAACAAATGATTTGGAATTGGGAAGCTTCTGAAAAACGGAGAGAATGAAATCTACTTAAGCCATTTGTCCGTTGAACTTCTGCCTGAAAGGCAAGAATGTTAGACGACTACTTAATTACCTTGTAATACAATACTATATAGCACATCGAATGCATGCATGAAGTTGATATTAGTGAAAATTAAAAGCAAAGATTTGGGTAAAAAAATTACCTGATCAACCCTCCTCAAACTGGTTTCACTAAATTTAGAGGTTAATAAGATTTGTAAATCAATTTTTCCTGTTTGGAGAAAAATCAATGGAATAGCTAATAGCATACAAACCAATCCAAGTAAAGTATAGAGGAACAACTCATATGCTGCCTTGATCTTTATTTGTCTGTCTCGAGTATATAAAGTATTTAGATGAATACCAGTTGACGTGACGGAGGCGCATATAAAAGGGAGATGAGACTCCAACAACTTGTCACGTCGAATTACAATCCTCCATCCTTGTGTAGTTTATGTTTCTTGCATTCTACATTTTTTTTTTTAAAAAAAACTAGTAACTATCTGTTTCTATAATTCCAGTTTTAATTGACTAACTTACTTTAGTAGTTGATACAATTCATCCCTTCCCCCTCGCGAATATCTTATTGCTTAGATGTTTACTACAGTCGCCGGGGTTAACTCGCAAAAATATTATATCCACAAATTCTACATCTAATCTTTCTTGGAGGATGAACCAAGGACAGGTAATGTAGGATGTTCTAGTTGATATGTGGGTCAAATATTTTCGCATATCCAATTAATTGTCGTTTGCTCCTTTTGTTTGTTTTTTCCCTTTAATGGAAGTTTTTTTAAAATGTTTGAAATTCTTGTTGTTGATTCTTGTTTCGGGAAAGAGTCTACAAATGAAAACGAAAATTTATCCCACACTTAAACGTTGCTCGTCCTCAAGTTAACCACCAATTCATAGAGCACGTTATTTTCTTTTAGCACATCTGAAACACCATATCTATGACTATGGTTGATAGCAACAATTAAACTTTAGCATATGCTTTCAACACACACTTTCCTTTACTTTATGTCATACTTCAAAAATTTATTCAACAACAAGACAATATGCTTATAACAATCCTGACCTCACAAACCGACTCAATATCACAATGCATTAATTGCTTGAACACTTAACATCACAGAGACATCTAATAACATCACTTATCCCTTGCGAAATCATGTGCCCTCATGACAAGAACAAAAGAGTTAAGTTAAATTCACACATTCGAATCAAATGCTCAAATATATTTTAAGGACTCGCATATATCAATGAAATTCCTCACTCTCAAAAAAAGGTCACATGCATGCACAAAGTACCATAGGCTTGCCCATTATGTAAACATCTACTAATGTTGGCTTGCTCGATCTAAAATCAATTAGGACTTTTTGTGATTGTAATGCGGGCTAAAGGACGGGTAGGATAAATTTAGGAATAGTGACTAACCCTCCTAAGCACTCTAACACATAACAAAATTAATTTTAAGCGCAAACTCTTCAATGAACTTCAATTTCACAAACAAGATCATACCCCAAAAATATTCTCTCTTTCTTTAAGCACTACTTTACTTTATACCCCACTAGCAAGAACAAGACAATAATTTATTCATCTATATTTTTCCTTCTTTTCTTCTCTTTCTTTTCCTACTATTGTTTTTCCCTTTACAGTTTCCGCGAGTGGTGTATTGCTTTACAAAACAAGTGCACCCTTCTTTTTTTCATTGGCTCAACTCGAAAGTCACCTCAAACTTAGAGCCCGTTTGGATTGACTTATTTTAAGTGCTTTTAAGCCAAAATAGCTTTTAAGCCATTTTGTATGGATAAAGTAAAAAAAATACTTTTAAGCACTTGTTTTTAAGCTAAAATGACAAAAATAAGCCAAAAGCCAAAAGTTAGAATTCCTAACTAATGACTTTTGGCTTAAAAGTCACTTAAAACAAGCTCATCCAAACGGGCTCTTAGTTCTTACTTCTTCTAGCGCTCATTTCACAATTAAAGTGCTTTAAGAGGTTAAATGATCAAAATAATGATAATTAAGAACAAAGGGGTATAGGCTTGTAATGTGGTTGCCAAATGAAAGTTTATAGGCCCAAAAGGGTTGAGTAGGGATAATTTTATTTGTGGTAAGCATTAAGTTCAAAAGGATCAAATAAAGCCTAAAATCATTTTTTCAAACCGAGCAAAACCTAAGATTTCGCTTCAACTCACATGCCGGACAAGTTCTAGACTCTAATGCAATGACACGGACTATACAATTTCTCACCACACATGGTAAATGACTCAATAAGGGACTTTCCATTCCGATTCTCAAATAATTGCAAGTATTCACGGAGCCACAAAATATTAAGCATTAAGCATAAAGCGAACACGAGCCAAGAAAATGAGACATAGGCGTCAATAGACATGATATCTAACTCATTAATGCATCCTAAGCAATTTCAAACTATAGGGAAGGTAATACACATGTTGGAGCCTAAATATGTTACTATCAAACACGTCAAAAGGGCACCTAGAAATTTCATCTTTCTTCTTTTATTCCTAAATCCTATTCTACTCTAAAAATAAAAAATAATGATCCGCTTCAAACTACATCCCATGGAAAAGAATCGAGGCACAAAGAAAAATCACGGGGGATTATTACTACCTACAAAAATAAAAGAAATATTTTTGAATTTTTATATTTTTTTTATGTTTTGGTTAGACTTTAAACCCTCAAGAAAACTGTCTGATAGATCCATCGTCAGTAGAAGTTCAATCTTTTCTATTTTTCTAAAAAAAAATTACTCAATTAAACTAACACAACTAAAATAGTATAGAAAGTCACTCATACAATCTCATCACCCCACACTTAAAATTGTGCATTGTCTTCAATGCATACCAATAAATACAAGATGGTAAAAGAATCTCTCTGGTAGGCCAAAAGCCGAAGCATTAGAAGCTCATGGGGTACTCAGATTTCTCACATACTTGGTTCTTTGTGCGGGCACCCCACACTTAGTTCTAACCACCTCACTTGCTTTTGCTTTCTTCCAATGGCCTTGCTTCCCATGCTCCTAGAGAAATAAAAAATAACACTACAAGAATAATACAATAACAAAAAATAAAGAATAAAAAAAAGAAGTAAATCTGAGTTGCCTCCCAACAAGCGCTTGATTTAACGTGGCGGCACGACGCGAATCATTTTTTGCCTCCACTCTGAATTTATGAATTTGACCCCAAGTTTTGATTCTGCTCTATGATCATGCTCTTGGGGCGATACAAATTGTTGCGAGCCAAAAATTAGATGATTCTTTATGCACTTTTTGGTTTTCAACCGAAGAGTGTCACTTTGCATAGATGACCTTGAAAATTTCAGAATATAGCGCTCATCTACCTCGTCCTTTGACTCTTGCATTGGCTCATACAGATCAATTTCCATTTCTCCTTTCGAACACAATGTTGAAAAATGATTGGAGTGAGGACCAATACGCTCAAACTGAAAATTCAACTTGTTATTGACCTCATCTTCTTGCCACAAACTAGAATAATATTCAAATTATATCTGTAGGTCCTCAGTTGACTCCAGTACCACTTCTTCAACATCGTCACTATCAAATTCTAGTTGGTTGGTTTGGTCATATTCTACTCTCAACTCTTCCATTATAATGGCAATTTTTGCACCCAATTCATGCTTTTCCTGGCTACTACCCACAATGTAAGCTTGTTGCGATTTACAAGGTTCAATTAGTTTATTCGCTTGAGAATCCAAGTTTTGAATAGTTGCCTCTTGCCTTCGTATCTGCAGTGGTTTCTTATCGTATTGTTCCACAAGGAACTTCAACATATCTTTGATCTCCTTCATGTCAGCTTTTTCGGGTTCTTTGTTCCTGTTAACCGCACAAGAAAAAGTTGAACCATCATAATAAGGGATTGGGGGAGGATAAGAAATACAAGCACAACCATGAAAGTGACCATTTTGACCACCACAAACATTAATACATTTCACACATAAGATTGAATTGGTACACATAACTCGCTCTCGAGAATATTTTGACATTGCCACAGGTGGTTTCCTCTACAATAAGCACAAGAAAGATCAACAGTAGAATAACCAATATCAAAACTCTCATAATTCCAAGATACCATGTTTATCAAATCAACAAGTAAAACTAAAATAAAAAATAAAAAATAAAAAATAAAATACAAAAATAAATAAAAAACAAAATAAAAGTTCAAACTTGAAACCTATTTGTACATCTACAACTACACTGTTAGCTCCTCGGCAACGGCGCTAAAATTTGGTCAAGCCAAATTCTAGTCCTAAAAAGGATAAGCGGCCGCTGCAAATATAATCCGGTCTAAAAGTCCGGAGTCGAATCCCACAGAGAACTAAGGTTTAGCTACAACTGTTTACTATCATTAAGAAGACAATCTCGAACAATTCCTAAGTTATAAATATTAAGATTCTTAAATCTAATTAACTAACAAATTAAATTAGTAGATTAACAACTAGGGATACTAAGGGTTCGAGACAAGATTAAGGATGTTTAGAGATATGATTTTTTCAATTGTCGGAATCTTTTCTGCTACGTCTTCTATAATTTCGCCTAAGTATTCTCTACCAATCGTGAGTACTTCGGTGTCGTAATTCTCTACCAAGCAACTACCACAATTTACTAGACATATTCTTCCGAACTACGCTAGCTGGCACTAATTCACCGCTCAGTAAAATCGCACCAAGGTTTCGTTATTCCTAATCCCACCTTAAACATTTGTATTGATTCCTCACATACGTTAGGAGTGATGTTGTTCAACAACTACCTAAATATTTAATCTTTTCTAAGTAATACACACTAAATAGGAACAGTCGATTGAGGGCCCTTCAATCAACTAAAATAATCACGTAGTTGAACAAGAAGAGAAAATCCAACGACAAAATTATATTAAACGCAACAGAAAAATCATCCTTCAAAAGGTTACATCAAAGCCCTAGATAACAAATTAGCTATTCATAATAGCATGCGTACCTACAATACTAGAATTCATAACCCAATAATGAAAATAGGAAGAAGGAAGTGAAAAACTCGTAGAAGAATTCTCCGCCTTGCTCCTAGTGTGTTCTTGCCTCCTTAGGTCGAAACCCCTCTCCAAAAACGTCTCCCTTTTGGTCGAATCCGCTCTAAAAACGTCCTCCTCTCTCTTAGACATGTTTAGGGAGTATTTATAGGCTAAGGTTGAAGTTCTTGAGTCCAAATCCTGGTTGGAGACTTTTAACCCGCGACTTTTAATTACCGGGCTATAAACCTCACGAAGCCAGGCTTATAGCGCGGTGAACCTGGCTATAGACCTTGCGAAGCCTGGTCTATAGCGCGGTGAACCTGGCTATAGACCTCGCGAAGCCTGGTCTATAGTGCGGTTAACCTAGTTATAGACCTCGTGAAGCCTGGTCTGTAGCACAATTTGGCTACTTGGCATTTTTGTGCTCTTTTCTTGCATTTTCGTCCTCTTTTTGTGCAACCTTCACTCGCCCTTGTCTTCCGATACTCCTACACATAAAACAACATAATTTAGCTCAAAAGTCGCACAATTAACCACTAAACTAACAACATATAGGGCGAGTAATGTACTAAACGTATAACATTTTGGCCCAACATCAATCATTTTTCTAATTTTGTCTAAAGTCAAGTGTTATTTAACTTGATTAGTGGTCTATAAATTTTACCCTATAGTTACTATTATGATGAAATAACTTGAAGTTATGAAGCGATAGGAAGAGTGTTTGAGATGAGTTGATAAACTTGATATTGGATTGTAAAGATAATATGAGATACCATTATGACTAAGACTTAATCGCACCTACTCGGCATTGGCTATACGAATTTTTTGCGTTCATTTTGCTCCGTTAAGTCTACAGGGTTTCGAGAGATTATGAGTCTTTTGAAATAATTTCCTTTCATGTAATTTCAGATCCATTTCGCCCCCTTTTAGCATCTTCAGTTATCATATTCCACCTACGATTAGGGCATTTGAAGGTCTAGGTTTATGATTGAACCATCTCAAGCGACAATCTCATATTTTATCCTTTAAATGTACTAGTTGCACTTCTATAAAATGCAATAAATATCTAATCACATCTGATCTTTGTATGACGAAACCTTCATCATAAAATTAGCATTTTTGCAACATTGATCTTGTTGATAATTGGACCGTAAAGGTTCAACATTCTACTCAATATGATATTGCTTATCTTACGATTGTCCTATAAAACTTACAATTCATTTTGGTAGGTATCCTTCAATCGCATAAAATTAACATACTCCATTTTTATGTTTTACATCTTCATCTATTACCATTCTCCTGGAATATAGAGTATAGATATCTTAAATGTTTGCTTTATTCATCGCAATCCCATCTAATCTCATGTGCACTTTGCAATTCTTCTGTTGGGTAGAATGGCAGTGCGTATATTTTTTTTTTAGTTTTACATGTCTTAAAACACTTAATCTTTGGAGTGCCTCCCCACACTTAAAACCTTTCAGCTGTCACTTTCGCTAATTCTATCAACTAACTATTATTTGCAAATAATGTACATACAATTAGCTCTCTACATCTAGGGTAAATATGTATCAGCTAAATACAGAATCCTTCCCTTCAACTCCTTTGTACTGTGGATCTCGTTTCTTGATTTAATCGGTTCATTCATTGCCTAGTTGGGTGGTGACGTAAAACCACTCAAATTCTCAACTCTGGAGATTGATTTGACTTTGTGGCAAATCAATCCTGCGTTCCAAGTTCTAATTTATTCAGCTTGACTGGACACGAAGTTTAAGAAAAAAAGAAAGATTTTTGAAATTTACGATCCTAAACAAGTCAAAAAGGGATCCAGGATATTTGTGTGATTATAAAAACTTCTCAAAGGGTAGAATTGTAAGTTCAAGCAATATTGTTTCCAAATATAGAAAGGGGTCATTTTTTCTAGAACGGACCAAAATGGAAATAGATTTCACATAAACTGGAATGGAGTGAGTAGTAAACTATTTGGGGGTGGGGAGAGTTTGTCCTGGTACAGCCTTACTAGTGGTTATTGAACAGCAGCGTTCAACCAAAAGTTTATTACTACGGAGTATTACTTATATTATTTTACAGGATTCTACTGCATCAGTCAAAAAAGCTTGCTTATAAAACTTTAAGGTTTTGAAAGAGAATATCTAAATTATGGGAGTCTCTTCTCTCATCTCCTAGCTGCTGGAAAGCATCAGATAACAGGTAAAGAAATGCATCGCCAAAGAATGTCAAGAGAAGTCAGCAGCCACCATTACTGCCAAATTGCTTTTGGAGATCCTGGAATGACACTGTGGCTGACCCCCTTTTCTTTGCTTTCTGTTGAGAATGGTGTTCCCTCCATCCTGTCATGTATATTATCTGAAAATATAATGAGAGTACGAACACAGTTCACACTTGAATGTACAATATAGCAAAATAGAAATATCTTGCTGAAGCAAATAAAAAAAATCAACGAAGGTGAACTCCAAAGGTGGTCGCCAATGATGATACTTGAATTTCCAAGGCTCACATGAAGGTGGCAGAAAACCAGCAACTGGAAATATGGTGGAAAAATTCTGAGGGGGAAGAAGCTTCGGAGGACGTGCACAACGGGAAAGTCAGAAAAGATGACATGTCAGGCCACCATGTGTCAATAAAGTAGTCTATTTTTTCCAGACGGATAAAGGTCCTCCATGCCAAATGAAACCCTCCTATTGCAATGGGACAATTCTGATTCTACCAATAATGGATACTCTGGTGAACGAGGCTTACAGATGGATGAGGAGAAACATATTGACAGCTTAAGCAGCTCAGAGTTCGTTTTGAAAGCTTTGAGAATGAAACGTTCGACTATTCATGAAGCTGGAGGCAAAAAAGGCTTTGAGACAACTGCAGATTGGCATAAGAGCACTGAACAGAGATCCTAGAAAGGGGAAGAACAAGGTTAAGAAGCTGGGATTCAAGACTATGGGGAAAGTTCTGAGGAAGCAGAGGTAGGAAGAACAAATGAAGATTAAAATTATTTCATGGAACATGCGGGGATTAAATAATCAAGATAAATGGAGACTACTGATCAACTTCATAAATGGAAAGCAGGGGTGCTGTGCATACAGGAAACAAAGGTGGAACAACTAATTAAGCAGATCTGGAGCTGTACATGGGCAGATTGGAGGGAATAAAACCAACAGGTAGTAAAGGGGGTATCATTATTTTATGGGATGAAAGGCAATATCATGCGTGAAAATTCAAGAGGGTTGCCTCACACTATCATGCTTATTCGAGAGTGTAAAAGAGTTACAATGGGGCTTCTCAGAGGTGTATGGGCCATATAATGACAGCGACAGAGAAGATTATGGTTGGAACTGGTAGCAATAGGAGGCCTATGGGATGTACCATGGGTACTGGGGGGTGATTTTAGTACAACCAGACAAGAGGAAGAAAGGAAAGGATGCAGAAGAACAAGAGCAATACAAAGAGTTATAGAATTTATACAGGATTACTTTTGCGGATCCTCCTTTACATGGTGGATTTTACACATGTCCCAGAGATGATAATAATTCCCAAGCATCAAGAACTGACAGATTTCTCATGTCAATAGAACTGGATGAAGTCTTCAGAAACATCAAGCAGAAAGTTTTGACCAAAGCATTTTCAGACCACAAACCTTTGATACTGGAGTGCGGGGATCGGGAGCCAAGTAGCACATAATTAAATTTGAATATATATGGCTAAGGGCTTGAAGGTTTACTTGAAAGTGCCAGCATGGTGAGATGGATATGCGGTCAGTGGTACTCATGATTTTATCCAGGCACAAAAACTCAGACTTCTAAAGACTGACATAAAAAAGTGGAAAACAGAAGTGTTTGGCAATCTGGAGGATAACAAAGACAGAATTTTGTAGGAACTTACAATCATTAAATAACAAGCAGAGACAAGGGTTCTAAGTCTGGCAGAAAATGAAAAGAAGGTGGAAATTATTTCAGAACTTGCAAAATAGTGAAGTAAAAATATCCTTTAAGAAGGCTAACGTTGCAGCTCTCTTCCTTGTTTTCAACCTTAGTTTAAGTTAATTCTATTTGTGGCCATGGTCCAGTACCTAGCAATTTTTTTTGATAACCATGGTGTCCGACCAGCTTGCTGGCACCTTCACTATTCCACGGGGTACCTGCTACCTCCCACCAGCATAGATACGGGTTAACTCTGTCCACCAAGGCTTGGACATATGAGAAAAATCACCTACTGTTTTTGTCTCCGCTATTTGAACCTAAGACCTCATGGTTCTCAACCCACTTCATTGACCACTACCACTAGGCCACACCCTTGGGCCTTGGGTTCATGCATAACAATTAGTGGCTTTAAATGAAAACTTTCAGCATCAATTCCTCTTAAATCACCTGAAAGGTTGCTGGAATTGTGCCATCTTCGGCAGCAAACATTGACTCATAAATAGCTGCTGTCGCCAGGGCAGTATCCTTTTTCAATACCTAATCCATGAAGAAGATGGATGTTAGAAGGCTGAATCCAATAAGACAATTAATTAAGTAATTTGGATTCTTCATCAAGTTAAAAAGGTAAAAGAAATTTCAGCAGAATTACCTTGCTCCTTTGCAGTAGAGCATTAGTTTCGCCCATAGCACGGAGATGTTCTATCAACTCCAGGGCTGCCATACAAGCAAATAGAAAATAAGCATAGAAATTCATACTACCCAAATGGCATTTACAGATGTGCAGACTTATCCACATCCAAAATACAGCAATGTTAATAGCTATTTTGAATAACACTATGTGGAATATAATGACGATCACAGAACGAACATGGCAGATGGCACACTCGAATTATGTGCATATTAGCAGCACATTTTCAAAATAAGTAATCTCAAATTTAAAAGTACTTTTACGAATTTTCTTATGGAAAATAAAGTAGTTGGATATAAATGAGAATAATAACATAAAATGCGAGAGAGATTCATGGAACATTTTGTTTAGAAGACATTGCCAAGACTGAGAACAGGATAAACTGTTGGATTTTCTAGTAAAATACAAAGGTTCCAAACTGAATTGCAAGGAACAGAACGAGCTAATTTGGGTGGGGGAGAGAAGAGGTGATAGTTCAGTGACAAAGTATGCCATGGTTTGCCCAGCAGAAACAATTGCATACTTGATCATTGGCCTTGAAAGTTGATTTGAAAGACCTAGATACCCCAAAAGTGGCCTGTTATAATTGGCTGGCCAGTAGGGGAGCATAGTTAACTCAAGATAACCTTAATAGAAAAGGGTATGCTATATGCAGTAGATGTGATCTATGCCTAGAAGAGGTGGAAAACACAAGCCATTCGTTTTTGCAGTGTAAAATTACACAAGATGTATAGAATATGTTTCTTTGCCTTTTGCTAGTAGTATGGCTGATGCCATATAGTTTGAAAGAAGCCTATATAGCTTGGGGAAACTGGAGAGTTGGAAAATCCATCGTCAAATTGTGGAAGATGGTTCCTGCAGTGATCATATGGTGCATTTTAAAAGAAAGAAATCAGCGCTATTTTGATGGAATTTCAACTCCAACTCTTGTTCTGAAGGCTAGAATTTTGATGAATCTTTTAGCTGGGAGTAAACTTTTTAATGTAAATAGCACCGGACTCTTCTTTTGGATTTTGTTAGCTCCTTAAATTGTTTTTTGAATTCTAAAAAAGAAGCTCCTTAAATTTTTGTCGGGTGTCATCTGACATTGTACAGGAACTGACTTCTTTTGTAATCTTTCTACATCATCTGGATGCCGAATGAATGAAATCTACCTTTGTTTGAAGCAAAAAGAAAAAGTCCATCACTCAGAAGAAAATATGTCCATATAGATGATATGAAAAACTTTACAGAAAGCTAGAAAATTGTACGAGCAGAAAGTGGAGAGCAAGGGAGCACCACAAGCAGTGCTGTTGAAACTTAATACATATTCAGATGTGGATTCATGCAATGTACAAGAGGCTCCTGCCAGGCAATCTACTTGAATACAGGGTCGGAAACTAAAGCACGAAGCATAACTCTTACCACTGCTATATCGAACTGTATACTCATCAACATCAACCCCCGGAAGAGTAAAGCCTGCTCTAGTCAAGAGATTGCCAGCATCCCGCACCTGCAGCACAAGATTATATATGCTCATTCACATGAATTTTTTACTTTCGAATAAGGTGCTAGTCCAATAAACCTTTTCTTCATCTAACGAGCAATAATACAATATTTATTTATAGCCTAAATGACCAACAATGAAGTGATAGCTGATTCTTCACCTACCCAGATGGCAATTCGTTACAAAAATAAGACAGATTATCAGTCCTATTTCCAGTGTTCATTGTGATTACGTTATATATAACAAAAGTTTCCAAATTCCCAGGGATGACGAGGAGTACGAGGTAAATAACAAGAAATGATGTGTTGCTTCCAGGGAAGCAGATAACCCTACTGCAGACCATGAGCCTTTAATGTGTAAGTAGAAAAAAATTGCATGTTGCATACTGTAGTTGAATGATAGTTTTACTGGATGGTCCAGACTGAAATCCACATTTGACAATGAACAAATGCTTCCTCATTCCATATATTACCCCACTCCCTTCCCTCAAATAGAAGTAAAGTTAAAACTGAAACCACTCCACGTGCCAAAGTCAAACTACCTTTAACGGAATACAATAGCATTGTGTATCTAAAAGAGAAACAATTTTATTATATGGAAACGTTTATCAATTGAACTAAAAAAGAAACTTAACAGAAAAGAAATTTGGTTGACCCACTGACATGAAACAGAAAAGTATGAGTAGAGTCAATTTTACACAATATATTACAAATTCAGCTCATGTAAGACGTCCTTAAGCAATAAGACCTATCTTTCTGAAAAATAATCCATGATACAGTGGCAGAAATTGGTCACCGTGCCAAACTGAAATTTCTAGAAGTGTCTGCTGTAAGATCTTATAAACAATAAAAGATTGTTAAACATGCATTACTTAAGGAATCTCATGATTGTTTCTAGTTTTGACAAGATCCAGAAATCCAAGCACCAATGAAACAATTATCAAAATCAGTGTCCTATAGCCAAACTTTTTATAACATACTTGGGCCAAGGGTGATAGTCGTGGACTTATGCCCCCTTCACGCTCCATTTGTGCAACAGTGCAAGCTATTCGCAGCTCCCTAAGTTAGTAGCAATATGATGACAAGCATTAGACAACTACAGACATAGAGACTGCATGCGCTTAATAAAACAGTAGTGAAATACTTCAATGTTTCTCCGCCAAGAATAGCCGCCAAAAATAGGCCATCTGACTTTAAAGCCAATCTGCACTGGTAGAAGTACAGTTATAGTAAGTGTCTTTTGGATATGTTGTCATTTTCAGTTCAAGAATAAAATAAAGGAAAATGACAAGAACTAGAAGGACATGTAATCTGGCTGCATCCAACCAAACACAGCAAGCACCTGTATCATTGCTCCAGGAAGATCATTTGTCCAATGGAGTCCCAAGCAGCTAATGACCAGATCAACAGAACTTCTCATGTGAAACAAAAGTATCAAAAAAGGATGTTATTCCTTGGTCCGCCAGTAATTTATTCCTATCATTCATCAAGGAAAGCATCAGATAGTTATACGTACTTTTCTTTCACAGGCAAATATTCTTCATCGCCAATAATGTATGATGTTTCAATGTTATCATTAGGAGTTTGCTGCTCAGCATCTTTACACAATTTTACCATATCACATGATGTATCCATCATTAGTAATTTCTCAATGCCACCTGAAAAGCAAGAGTTATGCCGATAATCATGCTCTAGCTTCGTGAAATAATATAAGCATGTTCATCAAGTGGTTCGTGAAGGCCAAATTATTACTCAATCCAGGATGAGCCAAGGTTGGTTTAAGCATCATCTTTGGTTGAAGGGCTAATTTCATCTAAAAATTATTACTCTGAAGTGATGAAAAATTAGTGATAGATTAATGAGATCCTTCTTGTCTAATGGAGACATTTTATGTAGTAATGTTATTTTGCTTTTTTGAAAAATGCAAGATAATTTTGTATAAAGTTAAAAGGAAAATTGAGGATGTCCAAAAAGGTTGCAAGGCTAAGTGAGGCTGGATGCAGACCAAAGCAAAAGAAAGTCATCTTTTTGGGGGCCATAGCACCCTAGAAAGTTTTCTAGCAATCATCATCATCTTCAGCTGGTTTATTTTGGTTCATAAGCACCTTTATACTCCCCAATTGCCTAGGTGGAGTACGACTCCAGTACTTTTTGTGAGAGACCTCTATTAATCATTTTTCCAAGAAATTTTTGCAGTCCCGCAAGCCTAAACCTCTACTCAACGTATAAAACATTAGACAAAGCAACAACTTTTCTTAAGCAACTTTTCCCCGAATCAAAAATCTCCTTTGCTTGGTCTTTTCCCTCTTAAGATCAACATCAATGAATCAACTATAACTCAATCCCAAACAAAATTAGAGATGGCTATATTAATCCTTTGTAGAAATTCTACTCTGTTCGGGCCCAAATCATTTGTTGCTTATAAATAATATGTTTTCTCGGGCAAATTGGAAGTTATCTAAAACTAGAGGTTCTTTAAGTCTCAAACTTATTCATATATTTTCACACTAGCCTATAACCATATCAAAAAGAATTTTGAAAGACACTAATCCTGATATTAGCAACACATAATGGCGAAACCTCAATCCAAACTAGTTAGTATCACCTATATGGATTCTTCGTTTCCTTGTATTTTGTACTTAGTTAAGTCCGCACTGCAACAACAAACCCAGTGAAACCCCACAACTACTTCCATGTGATTTTAGGTTTACCTTGAGCACCTTCAATCATCATAGTGTTGCATCTATGAAATGGTTGTGGATGTCTATGAAGATCATGGTTTAAACCATCTTAGTCGATCTTCCTTCATTTCATGTGTAGTACTTGCATCCTCTCTCGGATGTGTCCATTTACATCTTGTCCATTATTGTATGATTGCACATCCATTTTAGCATACACACTTCTGCCACACCTATATTGTGGATATGTTAGGCATCTCGCCCCCATATCACATTAAAGGTCTCACCACCATTCAATAAAAGTTCCTTTTCACTGTGTCAGGTGTCTTCCTATCGTATAGCAATCCCATAGTATCCTATTTTCATGCTCTTTATTACATCTTTATCTATCATGCTCTACTAAATTGAGCCTAGATAGCTGAATCATTTAAATTCAGGCACCACAATTCCATCTAATTATACTTCACATTCATTCTTCTTAAAGAAAAATAAATTATTAAATAGTGCAACCCTATAAAATAGTATAATTTTCATAACTTCCATCATGTAATACATGTAGGAAACAACCTCTTTACCTCCCCAGGATAGGGGTAAGGTCTGCGTACACCCTCCCCAAACCCTACTTGTGGGACTCCATTGGGTTTGTTGTTATTGTTGCATCACGTAAGACATGTTTAACTACTCCTACAATAACTAATTAAAATTGCACTATTTTCCTTGACAATTTTGCTATCAAAATGGAAGCTTAATTTTTCCATAAAATATGTTGAATATGAAAATTTTGAATTGAGAAGTCAAAACCAAGTAATATTAAGAAACAATAGTTAAAACATGTGCCTTAAAAAACTTTTTTCTCACCACGTCCGCGCAATAACCGTCTGATAGCTTCCAACGAACCCCCCATACACAATGCCGTTGGAAATGTTCTCTTACAATCCTACAGAACACCAAAAAGATGTAAGGCTACACTATTAAGCACAATTAATGCTTTTAGGAAAGCGATAAATGTATATCAACAAGAAACTCGCATAATTTTTTTTTCTTTTGTGTGGGAACAAATCAATGGCATCCCACGTTAGGGATCATAAAAACAATCCTAGCATAAATTTCGCCTAACATTTAGTTTGCAATATTTAAGTATGCAGACTAATAAAATCTCGACATAACTAATACAACATTTGGTTTTCAGCATAACACTACTAATGCAGCTTTTGACTTTTGGCATTGAACTCTGCATTACTAATAGTGTCATAACTTATGCGAGAATCTATGTATTATATTTTATGAAATAGAATGTGGAATAAGAATACATGTATTGGTAATATGCCAATAAGAGTATCTAAAGAAAAACAAAACCTTAAAGTAGGTAATCACTGCAGAACAATTTGATGTATTGTTATACGCTTATAATAATTCCTACATTGTTATTCACAGTCACAGGATCAATCCCATATTTTTAATCAGCATAATAATCCATGCGTTATAATTTGCAAATAATTAGTCCATGAATCAAATGATACCCAGAGCACCTTTACTGATCCAGGATCCTAGAGGACATGCAAGCCAACTAGCCCCAGCCTAAGCCCATTCGGAAGTGCTTCTCCTAACTCTTCATCTTCTCAAACCAAAAACTGATTGAAGTTGTGTCTTCAATAATAATTTACATATCTTATATTAGAGCACAGGATGTCGAAATTACTTAAGTAATTAGGCATCATTCACCAAATTTAAAAAGTCAATCAGGCATCTTTCTGAACATAATGGCTCAACCATAATATGATAGGCTCATCCAATCTTTATCTAAAAAACGGCATGACTGTATTTTAGATCTTAAACTATGCTCATAATGTCCTCCCACTCATCTCTTGTTTGCTATGAGATTACTTTCGCTTCCCTAATGGTTGTCTCTGTCTATTTTTTTTGTCAGTGTCAACCTTTCAGCATGGATGGAAGGAGAAATTATATCCAAAGGTAGAACTGAATCAGGACAGATAATGCAAATATTAGATGTTGCAGAATGGTTGAAACATAAATACACTCCTAAACCAAATACTACTTAATAGTTTCTCAGGAAAAAGAAGTATTTAAGGAAAAGAAAAGTTTAAGCTGAATACCTCTAATCGATCCAGTAGATTTTCAGCCACAGTATCAACAAGAGAATCCCTGGGCTTCATCAACCACGCCGCTCTATCACGCTGCCAACCATGAAAATCAAATTAAAAATGCACAGTATAAAAGGAAAAGTGAAACTGAATTCTTTTTTTAAAAGAAATAATTCTTTTTACACAAATAAATTTATATGTTTATGGTTGAAATCAAGGTAAATGGAGTTGTGAGATAGAAGAAACTTACTTGGACGCGCTTAAGATGGCGATCAAATATTTTGAGTTTGGAGCTCTGAAAGCCATCTCCGACGTCAGTACAGTAGGATCTTAGGCCTATCCGACAAAGAGCTATGCTTCTTCTCATTGTGGAATAGGTTTAGCAACAGAAAGTCGGGTTATTTATGGGCTAACCGAAACTCCAGTCTCTTCCCGAGGGTACTTTGCTCCTTCTATACCTGTTAATGATAACACAAAGTCAGTGTATTTTTAAGCTTTGCCCTGATAGGAAATTTCATATAAAACCAGCGTTTGCTGCTGCTGCTGCTTCTTCTTCTCACACAAATCATGCCCATAAATACCCAAATTGTCCCTACCTCCAAACCCTTATTGCCGGCGACAAGTTCCGATGATCGGTGGAAGCACCGTAAACCTAACGTTATCAAGGCGTCGACGCAGGTGATCGACGGCTGCTCTTTCAAGTGAAAGAGGTAGGGCCGATTAGCGACACGACATTAATTGGTAGAGGTTCAGTATCTTTTAGATTTCGCCGCAGAAAAAACTAATTTCATCGACTGTTGTACTGGAAATAATTACCATGTAATAAATTGTTTTATTTTGTCTTTCCCTCGTACCAAGATGAGACTTGTCCTCATCAAGATTCAAAGTATATTACTCTATACCGGTCTACCCGATTTCACTGTTTAATCGAGATTAAGACGTTGTATCAACGAGCTGAGGCATTAAATTCGAGATCGAAGTCTCTTTCGAGATCGGAGTCGGTATCAATTGAAACCAGGGGTATAGACTCCGAGTAACATCGGTGATAGTTTAATAACAAAAAAAATGAGATATCCGTGATTGGTCGAGGATCGTGGCGTGAATCTCGGAACGGATCATATCAGAAGCGGTTAATTAGTTGTTTATACGATATTCTTGTGTAATTAGAGATATGCCATAATTAGGATTCCTCTATTATATAAAGAGGAGTTACAATCATTTGTAAGCATCATTGTTCACTGAGACAAAAGCAATACAATTTTCCCTTTGTTACTTGTGTTCTTGTTCATCGATCAATTTCATCTTACTATTTTTGCGCTTATCAGTTCGAGAGTACCTTAAATCGAGGTTGAGGCTCTGTTCACACACTGGTTTGATTTATTTCTGATTTAATTGTGTCACTTACTTACGCATTTATCAAATGGTATTGGGTGAAATCACATATCCTTAAAACTACAATATAAGTATAATTATCATCTAAATTTTAGGGTAAACAGTTTAGCGCACACCGTGGGGCTAAAGATAATAGTGATTATTCAATACTGATTCCGATAGCACACACTACTTTACACTTGTTCTTGTCAAGTATTTTTGTTTTCAGGATAAAATATGTCAAACTCACAAACAGCACCCACACATGGTGATAATGGCCTCGGATTTCACGGGGAAACGACAATGTAGTTGCTCCAGGGGTCGAGGTACCACAAGCTGATCTCGAGGGAGCACCAATTTCCAATCTAACCAACGTCAGTTCGCATATCGCTCTTAATGCGAATCTGGGCGTGGACCCCGAAGGGAGTGTACCTAGAGAAGGTCGTCGGTGGCTGAGGTACACATGGCAGAGGAAATGGATGAGTCAGTCTCCAAGTAATATTCAAGTTGTTACAGGCTCAAAAAGCCGATATTGCACAACTATAAAATCAGCATCGAACGTCGAATGAGGTCGAACTAGAAGCCGCCTGCCGGACCGAGCCAGTACCAGAAAGGACGAATGTCAGTGAATAGGGGACTGACCCCGCAATAATGAAGATGCTCTAAGAGCTCACCAAATGAATTGAATCAGGAGAGAAGAAAATTGAGGCAAATGATAAGAAAGTAGAAACGTACAACTCCCGGGGTGGATCAGACACCGGGGGAACCGTCAATTTTGAAAGGGATGGATTCAAAAAAATTTGTACAGAAGTCATTTCCTCCAAGTGCGGCTCCGAAGCCCATTCCTAAGAAATTTCGTATGCCAAAAATCCCTGAGTATAATGGGACCCCCGATCCCAACGAGCATGTCACCTCATATACATGTGCCATCAAAGGTAACGATTTGGAAGATGATGAGATCGAGTCTGTTTTGTTGAAGAAGTTCGGAGAGACTCTATCGAAGGGGCAATGATTTAGTACCATAATCTACCTCCAAATTCCACCAACTCATTCGCCATGCTTGCGGATTCTTTCGTAAAGGCACATGCCGGGGTCATAAAGGTTGCGACAAGGAAATCGGATATTTTCAAGGTAAAACAGAAGGATAATGAAATGCCTAGGGAGTTGGTGTCTCGGTTCCAAATCGAACGCATGAAGTTGACACCAGTCACAGATGATTGGGTTGTTCAAGCCTTCACTCAGGGGTTGAATTAACGAAGTTCGATAGCGTCACGTCAACTGAAGCAAAACTTGATTGAATATTCGGCGATAACCTGGGCCGATGCATAATTGGTACCAGTCAAAGATTAGAGTCGAGGATGACCAATTGGGAACTCATTCCAGTTCCGTACATCCGAACAGGCCCGCAGGCAGAAATCAGAGAGATATCGATAGGGAACCTCGGTCGAACAGAGACCGATATCATCCATACAACGTAGATCGCAGGAACGACGGTCCCGGGCGCAATTCTGCCCGAATCGATCGAAGGAATGATCGGGGATAGAATTCTCGGGGACTTATGAGCAAAAGTGGTTTTGATAAGCATGCTGATCCCACAGATGCACCACGATTATCGGAGTATAACTTCAATATCGACGCATCAGGTATCGTATCGACAATTGGGAGAATCAAAGATACTAGGTGGCCCAGACCTATACAAACTGATCATTCCCAAAGAAATCCCAATCTAATGTGCAAGTATCATAGCACATATGGCCACAGAACCGAGGATTGTAAGCAAATGAAAGAGGAGGTAGCCGTTATTATCAATGAGGGTCACCTTCGAGAGTTCTTAAGTGATCGCGCCAAGAATTATTTCAGAGAAAAGGACGCCAACAGGAAAAACGAACAGGAAGAGCCACAACATGTGATCCATATGATTGTCAGCAAGGTCGATATTCCATAAGCGCTCGTGTTCAAACGCACGAAAGTATCAATTTCTAGGGAAAAATGGACCCGAGATTATGTGCCAGAAGGCACCGTATCGTTCAACGGTAAGGAACCAGAAGAAATTTCTCAACCCCACAATGACGCTCTGGCAATTTCTATCTTTATGAATAAAATTCAAGTTAAGCGTGTTTTAGTGGATCTAGGTATCTCGGCAAATATCATCCGATCGAGGGTCGTGGAGCAGCTCAGCCCTACAAGATCGAATCGTACCCGCAACTCGGGTCTTGAATGGTTTCAACATGGCCAGCGAAACGACTAAAGGAGAAATCATTTTACTAGTGAATGTAGCCGGAACTATTTAAGAAACCAAGTTCCATGTAATCGAGGGTGACATGAGGTACAACCTCCTACTCGGGAGGCCCTAGATTCACAATATGAGGGCAGTCCCCTCGACTCTCCACCAAATGATGAAATCCCCAATATAAGACAGGCTGAAAACGGTATATGGGGAGCAACATGCTACGAAGCAGATGTTCGCGGTCGATGTGGTAATATCGGTATCGGCGCTTTCGACAGCAAAAGGATCGGAGGTCAAAGGAAAACAGGAGGCCAAATAGCAACCACAACCACCAGCCTCGACTGAATCGGAAAAGCAGTGAATGGAAGAAGAAGAAGAAGACGATTATTGGATCCCTCGATCTTTCATTATTCCCGAAGTTTCCGACGCCACCAAATCAACAGTCGAAGAGCTGGAACATCTTATATTGATCGAGTATCTACCCGAACAAAAGGTATACCTGGGTACGAGGTTAACCCCCTAACTCAGGAAGAAACTCATTAAATTTCTTATTGATAACATAGATTGTTTTGCTTGGTACCATTTAGATATGACAGGGATCCCACCAGAGATAACAACACATCGATTGAGCCTGGACCTGAAGTTCAGGCCAGTGAAACAAAAGAGAAGGCCCCAGTCTGAGGTAAAACATGCGTTCATCAAGGATGAGGTAACTAAACTTCTCACAATAGGATCCATTCGAGAAGTAAAATATCCTGAATGGTTAGCAAACGTAGTTGTAGTCCCTAAAAAGGGGAACAAACTTAGGATGTGTGTAGATTATAAAGATTTAAAGAAGGCATGCCCCAAACACTCTTTCCCTCTGCCTAACATCGATCGCATGATCGAGATCCTTAGTTTTCTCGACGCCTACTCAGGTTATAATCAAATTCAAATGAACGCGGAGGATCGGGAAAAGACTTCATTCATCACTAAGTATGGCACATATTGTTATAACGTAATGCCTTTTTGACTAAAAAATGTTGGTGCTACCTACCAACGCCTAGTAAACAAAATGTTCGAATAGAAAATAGGTAAATCAATAGTAGTATACATTGAAGATATGCTAGTTAAGTCCCTGCGCTCAGAGGACCATTTGACACATTTGCAGGAAACCTTCAAAATACTCAGAAAATATAACATGAAGCTCAACCCCGAAAAATGTGCTTACGGGGTCGATTCAGGAAAGTTCATCGGCTTTATGGTGTCAAATTGGGGGATCGAGATCAACCCCGATAAAATCAAGGCAATCGAAGACATCACAATCGTGGACAGTGTTAAGGCCGTGCAAAGGCTGATAGGATGGATAACCACCTTAGGCCGGTTCATTTCGAGATCTTCAGATCGAAGCCACATGTTCTTCTTGCTGCTAAAAAAGAACAATTTTGCTTAGACCCCAGAATGTCAACAGGCGTTGGAAGAATTGAAGTGGTACCTCTCGAGTCCACCATTGCATCACACTCAAAAAATAGACGAACAAATCTACCTATACTTAGTAGTCCCACAAGCAATACAATTAGGCAATCTATCAAAACTTTTAAATTGACTAACAATGAGGCCGAGTACGAGGCCATGATTGCAGGTCTTAAATTGGCTAAAAGCTTGGGAGCAGAAGTCATAGAGGCGAAATGTGACTCCCTACTGGTGGTAAACCAAGTTAACAGAACCTTCGAGGTTCGAGAGGATCAGATGTAAAGATACTTGGATAAATTGCAGGTAACATTGTGTTGGTTTAGAGAATGGACCTTATAGTATGTACCTCGAGAGCAAAATAGCGAGGCCGATGCCCTTGCAAATATGGGGTCATCGGTCGAAGACGATAAAATCAGCTTGGGGACTGTCGTACAACTTTCGAAGTCAGTAATCGAAGAAAGCCATGCCGAAATAAACTCCACGAGCTTAACCTGGGATTGGAAGAATAAATACATTGAGTATTTGAAAAACGAAAAGCTCCCCTCAAACCCTAAGGAATCAAGGACTTTACGAACAAAAGCTGCTTGATTCACATTCGCTGAAGATGGAACATTATACAGGAGGATGTTCGATGGACCGTTGGCAGTATGCTTGGGAACATGAGAAACCGATTATGTCCTACGAGAAGTTCACGAGGGTACCTGCGGGAAACATTCCGGTGCTGAATCGCTAGTTCATAAAGTCATCAGAGTAGGATATTATTGAGACAATATGGAGAAAGACGCTAAAGAATTCGTTCGAAAATGTGATAAGTGCCAAAGGTATGCATCGAGGATCCACCAACCCGGAGATCAACTTCATTCAGTCTTATCCCCATGGTCATTCATGAAATGGGGAATGGACATCGCCGGCCCTCTACCATCGGCCCCGGGTTAAGCTAAATTTATTTTATTTATGACTGATTATTTCTCTAAGTGGGTTGAAGCACAGGCCTTCGAGAAAGTCAGAGAAAAAGAAGTTATAGACTTCATCTGGGATCACATCATATGTTGATTCGGGATACCTGCCGAAATCGTATGCTACAATGGAAAATAATTCATTAGTAGCAAAATAACAAAGTTTCTCGAAGATCACAAAATAAAAAAGATCCTATCGACACCGTATCATCCTAGTGGGAACGGACAAGTCGAATCAACAAACAAGACCGCCATTCAGAATCTAAAGAAGAGATTGAACGGTGCCAAGGGAAAATAGAGAGAAATTTTACCCGAAGTCCTTTGGGCATATCGAACAACGTCGAAATCCAGTACGGGAGCAACGCCGTTCTCCTTAGTATATAGCGTCGAAGCCTTGATCCCGATCGAATTCGGGGAACCCAGCGCCAGGTTTTGATACACAACGGAAGAGTCAAATCACGAGGTTATGAGCACGAGCCTCAAACTACTAGATGAAAAACGGGAAGCCCTCCTCGTTCGAATGGCCGCACAAAAACAACGCATCAAAAGGTATTATAATCGGAGGACCAACCTCGCCACTTCAGAATCAGGGACTTAAAACTGAGAAAAGTCATCCTCAATACTTGAGACCCTAATGAAGGAAAACTCGGCCCAAATTGAGAAGGACCTTATCAAGTCCTCGATATCGTCGGAAAGGGATCCTACAAGCTTGGCATGATAAGCGGCGAGCAACTACCAAATAATTGGAACATATCACTCCTCAAACGATATTATTATCGAGGTATGAACTTTTTTTTTAATTTACATTTTGCACTAACTTATTTAAGGTGTTCGAGCGAAGGCATCAAAGTTCTCTTCAAGCAGGAAAATATTAGATCTTAAAGCACGCGTTGCACTCTTTTTCCCTTCTATCAGTTTTTATCCCAAATGGGTTTTTCCGGCAAGGTTTTTAACAAGGCAACTATTGTTCGTGTTGACTTAGAGTATCCAAGGCTTCTTTACAATCAACCTCGAATACTGGGGGACATCACCCTCGGATGTTATGTTTTCAAGGAAAATATTTCATGTCGACAGGGTATCGATAGGAATGTTTTTGTAAAGGACCAAACGGTCGAATGGACCGTGTCCGTATAGATTACTCTAACCCTAGTGGAAAAACATGTACGCATGTATGAACTCTTGAAAGAAGTATTTTTTCCTTACCAGACAACTCATTCTTCAACGAAATTTCTACTTTACAAGTTCCATACTTATGATTTTTTCGTGAAAATTGACTCAAGGGCCGAGTGAAACTAAACTTCGAGACCATAAGACCTCAAAGAGGCAACCCTCGATTTAATAGGACAAGGTCGCCCAACTCGGGGACTAACACTTTGAACAAGTTCAAAGTATTATTGGGAAAATAAGCCCAAGAGGCAGATCCAAAGGCTACGGTCAAACTAACGCTGCTCGGAGACGTCCGAATTTCGCAATGAAAATAGGCCTTCAAATTCTTTTGTAAACTGGTTAAAAAGGCTACCCTCGGCAAAATAATTAAAGGGCTTCGATAATATCGACCCTCGAAAAACCTTAAGAGGTATCGAACTATTTAATACAAATTTGTGCTAAGGCACAGAAAGCAAAGGTTTTCGATAATGTTAAATCCTGAAAAAACCCAACGGGTACAAACTTAATTCATGCTAAGTCACAACAAATTCCTATATGTTAAAAAATTTTAAGCAGAAAAGGGGAAAAAGTCATTCTTCTGAGGCCATATCGGCCCGATTCTAGAGCCTAAGAGCCATTATATTTTTTGAGTTCGAGAGTCCATTCTCAGTCAACTCAAACCTAAGGGTTTTGCTACTTTGAGTTCGAGCAAGAGCTCACTCGACTACAAAGGCAGTATTAGTTTGGCTTCGGCCAAGTTGCCTAAAATCCGAATTCTTAAACATATTATTCACAAGGCATGAAGTATACCAAAATTTTACAAAGAACAAAGCGAATTGAAATTATCACAAGTCAAAATCGAGATGAAGTCCAAAAATGGTTCTTATATATATAAATGAAGGTATTTACAAAGGACCAACCAGGGTCCTACACAAAAAAAGAAAAAAAAAATACATATGTCCTAGTTATGTTCGGGGGTGACTCCCTCCTCAGGGGAAACTTCTTCCTCGGTCCCCTCATTATTATCGGATTCGCTCTTGTTGCCGTCATCATCGTCATCGTCATCGGAGGAGGCCAGTAGCCTGGCATCAACTTCATGCACCTTTGTCTGTGCTATCTCCTCATAAAGGTCGAAACCTCGAGTGTGGATATCCTCGAGAGTCTCTCTCCAGGATTGGCATTTGGCAAGATCGGCAGCCTATTGTGCTCGATCGACAGCCTCCCTCAGTTGTGCTTGGGCAGCTTTGGCATCAACTAGATACATGGCCACCGACTTATCAGCCTCGACTTTTGTTTTTTCGGCCTCAGCTTGGGCCTTTGCAAGTTCAGCTTCGAGCTCTTCAACCCTCTTAGACTGAACCAAGCACTTTTCCCTTGCATTTCTAAGTTGGACTTCGACCGAGGAAAACTGGGCCAAGGTAGTTTCCTTTTCAGCTGCAAGGCGGTCCATGCCTTCCTTCCATTTGTAGCAATTTGCTTTCGCTCGATCGACCTCCTCCCAGAACAGCTTGATCCTTTTGATCTTTTGTTGCAACTGTGACATTGAAACATTAGCTCCCGCCCTTGAATCGGTCCCGTGGTTTTTCAAGAGAATCATTACCTGGTTGTTTAGCTCGGCTTCCTCCTTACGATCTCTAGTCAAATCATCTCGGAGGTCCCTGATCTCCTCGTCCTTCTGCCTGTAGAGAAGCTTGAGAGCATTCCTCTCCTCTGAAAGCCTTTGGAGATCGGCCTCGCATTGGCTTAATTCGGCCCGAGACTTAGAGAAAGCCTGTATGAAAAAAGAAAAGAGTTAGATAGAGAAAAGAAAAAATGAAAGAAATCCACATCAACAAAATTCATACTTACTCGGTTTAGAAGACATTGGGCCTCTTCAAAGATGTTGGATGCATCATTGAGATCGGAGGCATCCTCGACCCCGATAAAGCAATCCCGAAAAGGATCCTCCCTACCGGGGACTCCGCCTATTTCGGGAGTACTTATGACTTGTGCATCCCTTATAGCCTTTTCGAAAAAGGCAGGTAGGGAAGGTGAGTGACGTGCTATCACTACCCCTTGCTAAGTACCACTCGGGGCGCTCTGTTCGGATCTAGGGATCTCGGAACCAGCCCCCTCTGGTATGATCATTGTTTGACGAGAGGCATCCTCGACCTCAGATGATTCAAGGACTTTGCCCGAATATTTCTTCAAAACTTCTTCAATACGAGGCAGGGCCTCTTCAACCGCCACCATTTTAGCGGCCTTGATGGTCTAGACGGTCTTCCTCACTCGGGTCACCAGCGCCGAGTCACCGCCTTCATCTTTATCTTTATCTTATTCCCTTAGCCTTTGGACTGACTCCAAAGTCAAAGGTATAATGTTACCCTTGGGTTTCCGAGCTGCTCTATTTCTGGATTTCCCCCTCGGGAGTCGAGGTCCCTTTTCTCTTATTGTACTTCCCCGACTTCAGAGTCGGGGCATAGCCTCTTTCTCACTAGACGGAGGCCTCAAGGCCGCATAGTATTGCACATGAAGGATCTAAGTAAGTAAAAAGAAATATCGACAAGGCATCAGATATGTGAAAGAGGAAACTTACCATGGTTCTTTGCCTCCCATCAGCCTTTTGCCAAATCACGCCAGCAATGTTCGACATAAGTAGAGGTCGAAGCCAGATTTCAGACCCATATCTCAAGGTTGGGAATCGCTGGAGGCATCCAAGCAACCGCTGCATGACGAAAGAAAACATTATATAAAACAGAAAAGGAAAAAGAAGCATGGAAATCGACAAGCGAAACAACACTTACGTTTCGAGTTTCATTTCTTGGGAAATGTCATCTTCTCCTTCGGAATGAGATCGGTGGTCCTCACCCGAACAAATCGGCCTATCCAACCTCGGTCTTTATCCTTGTCAATGCTCGAGAACAACACCTTGGTTGCCCGACGTTGCATCTTGATTAACCCCCGAGAGATACGAGGGTTGTATAACCTGATGAGGTGATCGAGGGTGAACGACAACCCCTCATCTTTGTTGGTGAAGAATCGGAGCATGATCACTATAAGCCAAAAGGAAGGGTGTATTTGGCCTAAAGTCACCTGATATTGACGGCAAAAGTCAATGATGACTAGATCGAGGGGGACCAACGTGAAAGGATAGGTGTAAGCACTTAGATATCCTTTCACGTGGGTAGTGATGCTCTCTTCACAGGATGAGATCTCTATCACTTTGTCCCCCCAGTTACAATCCCTCTTAATTCTATTGAGATACCCCACAGTTATCGAGCAAATATACCTCGATACATGCTCACATCGACCAGGGACCAATGGAGGTTTCTCAGTTTTGAAGTCGGATTTAAGGACACACGGGCCGGGAACACACTCCTCAGAGAGCGGATCCACCAACATTTTATCACTGGCCGATCGAGAAGAAAAAGAGGAAGAGTTTTCCTTTTGTGGAACTTTTTTGGATGTTTTTGCCATTGTATGGGTTGAAGAAAGAGGAAGACAGTAAGGTTTGGTGGTTTGAGACTAGCGGTGAAAACCTAAGGAACAATGAAAGAGAAGAGCTTGAAAAAGGTAAAAACTTAGAAGCACAGACAAAGGTAAAAGTAAAGTTTGATTCAACAAGAAGAGGGCTATTTATGGATTTACGGTGACGGTTCAACGACACTAGTGGCCGACCGCCAACTGACACTCATTAATGGTTTGGGAAACTTTACCGATGGGACGTTTTGGTCACTTCCATCGCTTATGTTACGGGGATGACATCATTTGTTTATCGAGGTCAAAGAAAAATCGAAGGCTCAGTTCGATTCTTCTCATTATAATCCAAGAAACGAGGGGACTATCTTATACGGTAGAAATCGGGGCTATCCGATTTCATTATTTGATCAAGACTAAGACGTTGCATCGAAGAGGTGAGGCATTGAGTTCGAGATTGAAGTCTCTTTCGAGATCGGGGTCGGTATCAATCGAAGCCAGGGGAGATAGACCCCGAGTAACATCGAGGATAGCTTAGTAACAGAAAGAGTGAGATATCCGTGATTGGTCGAGGATCGTGGCATGAATCTCGGAACGGATCAAATCATAAGCGGTTAATTAGCTGTTTATACGATTTTCTTCTGTAATTAGAGATATACCATAATTAGGATTCCTCTAGTATATAAAGAGGAGTTCCAATCATTTGTAAGCATCATTGTTCACTGAGACAAAAGCAATACAAGTTTTCCCTTCTTACTTGTGTTCTTGGTCATCGATCTATTTCATCTTAATGTTCTTGCGCTTATAAGTTCGAGGGTACCTTAACTCGAGGCTGAGTCTCGTTCGCACACTAGTTTGATTTATTTCTAACTTAATTCTGTCATTTACTTACGCATTTATCAATTGGTATTGGGTGAAATCACATATCCTTAAAACCACAATATAAGTTTAATTGTTATCCAAATTTTAGGGTAAACAATTACACACTATAAAATGACTGTTTTTAATCATCTACGACGTTTAGTGAATAATTATCTACAGTGTTATACTCTATCATTGTTAATGAATAATTTAAATTAGTATTGTTAATTACCTTCAAAATGGATAGATTAATGGTTGACTTGCTCGGCACTACCTTCGGTCCTTCACAATGAATCGTTGGCGGTGGAATTCTCATTCCCCTATCAGTTATCGTTGACATTATTATCGTATTAATTTTTCTCCAACATTCATTCTTCTATTATGAGGATAATAGAAGGTAGGAAAAGATAGAGCCGAAGAAAACTAAAGTAAATGTTACACGCTTGTTAAGAAATTGAAGACAATGATTGTTGGAAAAGATATTTCAAAAAAAAAAAGAAAGGAAAGTGAACTTAGATGAATGCAGGAAAAAAGTATTGTTGAAATGTTATTACAACTTTTGGGAAGTGGTGGGAGAAATAATAGGAGAAATAGAAGGAAATAGAGAAAATGCAATAAAGAGATTTGACGAAGTGCCTTCTCGATTTATAATTAAGATAGCAAATAAACGGTCAAAGAAGGCAAATTTGTGAGAATTAAGAAAAATGTGTATTCTCGTCAAAGAGACATGCCATGTCTGTTTATCTCGAAAATTGGTGTTAAAAATTATATTTGATTTGTGGTTATAAAAATCTGTGATTTATTTCAATACTAGTAAATAAGCAAGAAATATTAGGTGTAAATAAAAAGAATATGATAACCAAACCAATGTTATCAAAGGAACGGGGGCCTCGAGCTCGATAGCCTCGGGATCTCGAGGTCAGTTAGTAGCAATAAAGTATGAATAATAAATAAAGAACAATAAAGTTGAAGAATAATCTTGAGCACAGTAAACGAGAAAAACAGAGTAGAATGTTCTATAAAAATGATGATCTTTACAAATGATTGGCTTCCTCTTTATATAGGAGGGGAAAATACATTTCCATTTACATTAAAAAATAATATTGGCACAACTGTATAACCGCCTCGTACGGATTTGTATGAATCAATCCTGAGATTTACGCCTTGACCTATATGCCCTTGAGAAATTCTCGCTTTTTGTTGACTGTCATCAATTTTGCACTGCCTTGAGGTAGGCCGTGTTGGGCCTTCGATGTGTTCTCTCGAGGTATGCATTCTGATATCGGTCTTGAACCTTACTACGAGTCTTCTGAACTCGGGCTCGGAACACAATAGGAACTTCAAAATCGGGCTCCTCCGATTTTAACCGCATACAGATAGTCCCCGCATTTCTTAGAATGAAATGATTAGAAACGATTTGAATTCCCGAGGTCCTTGATGATGATATCATTCCTATGACGTAGGCGTTGAAATGGCCGAAGCATTACGTCGGTTCTCTTCCCCAAAAGCATTGAGTGCACGTCAGAGCCGGTCGGCCACAAGTAATCAATGAACAGTCACCACCTTTCTCTATATATACCCATTTTCGTTTCTCATTAGGAACTTTTTCACTCTGCAATACTTACTCTCCTCTATAAGCTTCCCTTTCTCCAATAGTTATTCCGTCATATTAGCCGAAAACCTCGTTGGTTTATTTATTTCCTCCTTCTTTTTTCTAAAGAAACTATGACCAAAACTTCTAAATTTGTTCCTCAGAAAGAAGGAACCTCCATTTCTACTACCCGTCTGGCTGGTGGTAAACCGCCGGCGCTTAATGAGATCGTGCCGAGAAATTTTTCTTTGAAGAAAGATTTTACAATAGAGAACCCTCTCGATGTCCCCGGTCGTCGAGAACGCACATCGAGGTACATAAAATCCATCGAGGAAAGACACCTCAAAGTTGTGAGGAGAGAGTGTAAATGGGGGAAGGAGGTCATTCTGCAAACACCCTCTCGCGAAGAGGATATCACGACCTATGTAGAGGGGTTCCTGAGCGTGTACACATACCCTCTTTGCACTGGGTCCCCTCGACCCGCTCGTGCTCGAATTCTGCCAAAAATATCAAGTTACCCTGGGCCAGATTCATTCATCCTTCTGGCGGATCATATTAATAATGAGGTTCTTCGCTGAAAAGGCCGGGATCGAGTTCACCCTCAGCCACCTCATCCAATTATATCGACCTCAACATTTCTGAGATTTAATCAAACTCCAACGCCGATCTACCAAGTCCTTCTTTGCCAGTAACGACGAACTCAGGGATCGAGGTTGGATGAGCCGGTTTATCCAGGTGAGGACCATCGACGTTATTCCCAAGTAGTTCCTGTTGTTCCCGAGAACTGGAACTTCGAACGTGAGTAAAATGTTTTGCTTTATTTTTTTTTTCATAATTTTTGCTGAACTTCGCATAATCATTCCTTTTACTTTCCCACAACGGTCCCGTAGATGCCTAATGCGGTCCTCGACCTCGAGGGCTTGGCTCGCAAGCTGGCTACTACTTCATAAATGCAAGTGGAAAGATTTGTCGAAGGGAAAATGGGAAGAAAAACGTCACGGTACGTGTTATAATATCTCTTCCCTTAATAAAAATACCTTTCTTCATGTGGCCTAATTCCATTGTCACAGGTATTGGCGATTTCTTCGAGATGAGGTTTCCCCCTCTCGGGGAGGAAGAGAGATCTTCGGATCCAGAGACAAAGAAGGATAATAATAAGAGAAAGATATCCTCGAAGAGCAAGGATACTCAAAGCAAAGCAGAGCCTGATCGGAGGCGCAGAAAAAACGTTGTCATCAATGAGGATTTTGATTTTGTCTGCCGGTCCATGGACGCTGATGACGATGAATTAGAGGGTTCGACGTTGGTGACACGAACCAAAAAGTCTTCCGAGGCTATTAAGCCTGCTGAAGTCGAGGCTCTTAGCCTCGAAGGAGGAGTTTCAAAAGAGAAAAGGGATGAAGGCCCTTCATACCTGACTTGGTGACTGCTTCTCATACTTCGGGAAATAATCTGAAGGGAGCGAGCTTCGAAGCTCCTCCGCCTGATCAGAGCTCCTCGGGTGATCTCCCCGAGGCTGTGACAGCAGGTCATTCACCGTTATTTCCAGCTTTTTCCGAAGATGCCATAAGGGACACTCAGAACCTGAAGATGCCCGAGATAGGCGGAGTACCGAGTGAAAACGACCCCTTCCAGGGTTGCTTTACTGGAGTCGATGAGGTCGAACCAACGGATGCGAGCTCAATCTTCGAGGAGGCTCAACGTATTTGCTCAATTGTAAGTTTTTAATAACATTATAATTTTTCCAACTTCATTCTTTCTTCTTTTGTCTGATCGATCTTTCCTTTCCACAGGCCTTCGACAAATTTAAGACTGGGTTGTGTCACTGTGAGGCCGAATTGCGTAGATCCTCGAACAAGAGAAATTCCTCAGGCTTCTTTGTGACAAGAAGGAAAAGGAATTGAGGCATCTTCGATCAGAGTTGACCAATGCTCGGGAACACGAGGACGAGCTAGAGAAGCAGGTAACCTTAGTTCTAAAAAAATATGGACTCTCTCTCCCATCTTCGGAAGCTAACACTTCGATATCTCAGTTGCAGCAAAAGGTGGAGATGCTGGAATGCCCTCAGCGTGAGGTCGACCACGTCAACTCTGAGTTCAATGAATGGAAGGCACATATGGACATCATTGCTGCGGCCAAAAAAGATACATTGGCAAAGGTATCTTCCCTTGAAATTCAACTTCGGAATGCTCAAGAGAGCAATTCGGTTCAAGCGGGCAGGATAGCCGAGCTCGAGGCTGGTCTCACGAAGGCCAAGACTGAAGTTGAGAAAGCCTCGACTGAAGCCAAATAAATACAAACCAAGGCTGACAAGACGGTGACCATCTATTTGAAGGATACTGCTGATGCTCAGATGGAATTGAGAGGGGCCTCCGACCAGGAGAAAAGAAGCAACTATTATGTCCGATGCGATCTCGGAGGGAAACCCTCGAAGATATCCATGCTAAGGGCTTCGATCTCTCCGGGGAGATAGAGCAAGCCAGGGCAGATGAAGTTGATGCTAAATTCGTTCTTTCCTCCGATGATGAAGTTGATGTTGAAGATGATGAAGAAGAGGCTGACGAGGAGGCTTCCGGGGAAGAGGCTGGTCCCGAGGGGTTTGACGGAGACAAAGTCCTCGAGGGGGAAAATATTCCCGAAGATCAGCCTACCGAAGACGTAGTCCCCGTGGGTGCTGCCTCCGAGAAGGCGACCCCGATGATAGACTAGTTCTTTTTAAAATTTTGTGTAAGGACTACCTGTGGGAGTATTGTAAATGTACTTTTGTACCATCATCTGAAGATAAAGAAATCTTTTGTTTCATCTTTGTGTTGTGTTAATTTCTGACTTGTCTTTTCCTTTGAGATTTGTTGTTTGACGACCATCCCAACGTATTGGACTTAGAATATAAAACCCTATGTTTTTTGTGTTTTGATCGATAGTAGATGACCACTTAAGGTCCGGTGTTCGAGCTAAGATTTAGCTCGAGAATTTCGAGTCCGAACTGGGTAAGGTCTCGAGCACAGTGTGCTTTGGCCTTTAAGTTCTTTTAAGGTATCGGTCCTTAGTCTTTAAAACATCCGCCCTTAGGCTCTTTTAAGTTTGATCTTAGGCTCTTTAGATTGACCCTTAGGCTCTTACATATCGGCCCTTAGGCTCTTTTTAGATTGGTCAATTCGACCTCTATGATGGCTACAATTTTCCCTCTTTCTGGATAAAAACTTGGTAAAAATTTTGTTATGCCTTGGCATGTTTTTATATTCGTTCGATTTTTTTATGGTTCGACTGATTGGAACCTCGTTTGCAAGTCGATGTGCAACGATAGTTGAATACCTCTTGAGGTTTTCTCAAAGACTGACATTTTCGAAGCCTTCACATTATTCGGGGCTGATTTTATCAAAGCCCATTTGCTTATGCTGAGGATATCCTGATTTAACCGGTTTTTCAAAGTGTTTGAAGGCCTTTAGTTTTATGGCGGAAGTCAGACATTTTCGAGCTGCATTATTTTGGCCGTAGTCTTTTCATATTGCTTAGCCTTTAGTCCCTGAGTGAGATGACCTTGGCCTTAATATCGAGGGGATGCCTTTTTAAAGGTCTTATAAGTTCGTGTATGCCTCTTTGAGGTCTTGTAAGTTCGAGTATGCCTCATTGAGGTCTTGTAAGTTTGAGTTTGCCTCATTTAGGTCTTGTAAGTTTGAGTATGCCTCATTGAGGTCTTATAGGCTCGAGTTTTTGATGGCTTGACGTGTTGACTGTCGATGACAGTCACCGAGTATTCGAGTATATTTGGTCGTTGAGTCGTTAAATGTGAAAATAGTAGACTTCTTCGAGGCATAAAAGTGTTTCGATATAATAAGAGTGCTTCTTTGAGTAATCGATACATGCGTGCATGTTTTTGCCATCGGGGGCTCGACTATTCTATATGGACACGGTTCATTTGACCGTTTGGCCCATTACAACATTCTCCTAGCGAGGCCCTCCTTGGCATGACTTGTTTTCTTCAAAAATGTAACCTCTGAGGGAGATGCCCCTAATATTCGAGGTTGATAGAAAAGAAGACTTGAATGCTTGTTGAGTTTTCCTTAGGTAGCATATAGGTTTTGCCTCGTTAAAAACCTTGCCGGTAAAACCCATTTTGGATAAAACCCGATCAAAGGGAAAAATGGTGCAACGCATGCTTTAAAACCCAAGGTCCGAGCTGAAGGGTGCTTCGATGTTCCCAATCAAATGCCTGCAAAGAATTGGTTTCAAATACAAATGGAAAAGGGGAGAAGGTCATACCTTAGCAATAATAGCGTTTGAGCAACGATATATTCCAATTATTTGGTAGTTGCTCGCCTTCCATTGTGCTAAGTTCGTAGGATCCTTTGCCTACGACTCAGAGGACACGGTATGGTCCCTCCCAATTAGGTCATAACTTCCCTTCATTTGGGTTTCAAGTATTGAGAGTGACTTTTCTTAGAACTAAGTCCCCGACTCCGAAGTAGCGGAGGTTCGTTCTTCTGTTATAGTACCTTTCGATCATCTGTTTTTGAGCGGCCATTCGAACTAATGCGGCCTCACGCTTTTCATCTAGTAGCTCGAGGGAGGTGTTCATGGCCTCATTGTTTGAGTCCTTGATGGTACGTTGAAATCTGACGCTCGATTCCCCGACTGGAATCAACGCCTCAGACCCATATACCAAAGAAATCGGGGTCTCCCCTGTGCTCGACTTTGATGTTGTTCGATATTCCCATAGTACCTCGGGCAACACTTCTCTCCATTTCCACTTCGCATCATCTAACCTCTTTTTTAAGTTTTGGATGATGGTTTTATCTATGGACTCGGCTTGACCATTTGCACTTGGGTGATAAGGCGTTGATATGATCCTTTTGATTTTATGGTCTTCGAGGAATTTTGTTACTTTACTGCCGATGAACTGCTTCCCATTATCGCATGTTATCTCGGAGGGAATCCCGAATAGACATATGATGTGATCCTATATGAAGTTGATGATTTCTTTTTCTCTTATCTTTTTGAAGGCCTGCGCTTCTACACATTTTGAGAAGTAGTCAGTCATAAATAAGATAAATCGAGTTTTACCTGACGCCGTCGGCAGGGGGTCTACGATGTCCATCCCCCATTTCATGAATGGCCACGGGGATAAGACCAAGTGTATTTGTTAACTGGGTTGATGGATCATCAGTTCAAATATTTGGCATTTATCACATCTTCGAATGAACTCCTTGGTGTCCTTGTCCATACTATCCCTGTAATACCCCTCTCTGATCACCTTGCGAACCAAAGAATCGGCACCAGAATGATTCCCACAAGTGCCTTCGTGGATTTCTAGTAGCACATAATCAGTATCCCCTGGTCCCAAACATACTGCCAGTGGTCCGTCGAAGGTCCTCCTATACAATGTTCCGTTCTCGTCGAGTGAAAATTGGGTCGATTTGACTCTGAGGGCCCTCAATTCTTTTGGGTCCGTAGGGAGCTTCCCGTGTTTCAAGTAGTCGATGTACTTGTTCCTCCAATCCCATGTTAGACTTGTCGAGTTAATTTCTGCACGACCCTCTTCGATCAGCGACCTTCATAGCTGAGTGACAGTCTCTGGGACAATATCATCTTCTTCAACAGATGAGCCCAAGTTTGCGAGTGTATCGGCCTCGCTATTCTGTTCTCGAGGTACATGGACCAGGGTCCACTATTTGAAGCGGTACAATGTTACTTGAAGCTTGTCTAAGTATCTTTGCATCCTATCTTCTCGAACCTCGAAACTTCCGTTTACTTGGTTAACTACCAAAAGAGAGTCACATTTTGCTTCGATGACCTCTGCTCCCAGGCCTTTGGCTAATTCAAGACCTGCAATCATGGTCTCATACTCGGCCTCATTGTTAGTCAATTTCGAAGTTTTTGTATATTGTCTAATAATGCTGCCCGTAGGCGGTTTTAGAACTATACCGAGCCCTAACCCTTTTACATTTGAGGCACCTTCAGTGAAGAGGGTCCATACCCCCAATGATGTTTCCGTTTTTAACAAGAGTTCCTTTTCTACTCCGGGCACGAGGGCAAGTGTAAAATCAGACATGAAGTCTGCCAAAATTTGAGACTTGATAGCCGTTCGAGGTTGATACTCGATATTGTACCCTCCAAGTTTGATGGCCCATTTGGCCAATCGGCCCGATAACACGGGCTTATGAAAAATGTTTCGAAGTGGATATGTAGTTAATACACGTATAGGATGACATTGAAAATATGATTTCAACTTCCTAGATGCACTTATTAATGCTAGGGCTAATTTTTCTAAATGCGGATACCTGGTTTTAGCATCTCCTAGGGTCTGACTTACATAGTAGACAGGAAATTGCGTACCTTTTTCTTCTCGAACCAACACGCCACTTACCGCTACCTCGGATACGGACAAATACAAATATAGTATTTCATCCTCCTTCGGAGTATGAAGCAAGGGCGGGCTCGCGAGATACCGTTTTAATTCTTCCAAGGCTTGTTGACACTCTGGAGTCCATGCGAAGTTGTTTTTATTCTTAAGGAGGGAGAAAAAATGATAGCTTCGATCTGAAGATCTCGAGATGAACCGGCCTAGGGAAACTATCCTTCCGGTTAGTCGTTGTACAACTTTCACATTGTTTATGACGGTGATTTACTCGATGACTTTGATTTTATTGGGGTTGATTTCGATCCTCCTGTTCGACACCATGAAACCTAAGAACTTGCCCGAGCCGACTCCGAAAGCGCGCTTCTCGGGGTTGAGTTTCGTGTTGTACTTTATTAAGATGTCGAACGTTACCTGTAAAGTCAAATGGTCCTTGCGCGCAGGGACTTAACTAGCATGTCATTAATGTAGACTTCCATAGATTTGCCTATTTGATGTTCGAACATCTTATTAACTAGGAGTTGATATGTGACTCCCGCATTTTTTAGCGCGAAGGGAATTACATTATAGCAATATGTACCATACTTCGTGATAAATGAAGTCTTTTCCTGGTCCTTCGGGTTCATTTGAATTTGATTGTACCCGGAGTAGGCGTCGAGAAAAGTAAGGATCTCGTGGCCAGCCGTGGCATCGATCAATCGATCGATGTTGGGCAGTGGGAAAGAATCTTTAGGGCATGATTTGTTCAAATCCTTGTAGTCTACACGCATTCTAAGTTTATTCCCTTTTTTGGGGACTACCACTACGTTAGCTAGCCATTCGGGGTATTTCACTTCCCTAATGGATCCTATTTTGAGTAGTTTGGTTACCTCATCTTTGATGAATGCATGTTTTACCTCGGACTGAGGTCTCCTTTTTTGTTTCACCAGTTTGAACCTGGGGTCGACACTTAGTCGATGGGTGGTTATCTCCTGTGGGATCCCTGTCATATCTAAGTGGGACCAAGAGAAGCAATCAATGTTATCAATAAGAAACTGAATGAGTTTTTTCCTGAGATGGGGGTTAATCCCGTTCCCAGGTATACCTTTCGTTCCGGAAGATGCTCGATCAATACGGCCTGCTCGAGTTCTTCGACTGTGGACTTCGTTGCATCTGATTCTTCAGGGGCAACGAAGGCTCGAGGTGTGAGGAAATCTTCTTCTTTTTCCTCGACCACCTGTTCATCGGACTCCTGTCCCCCGGGCTCAATTATGGGCTGTAATTGCTATTTGGCTACCTGTTTGTCCTTATGAATTCTCCGAGGTAGATATTGTCGATACCGATGTCAAGTCGTGTACTGCGAACATCTCCTTAGCTGCATGCTGCTCTCCATATACTGTTTTCACGCCATCCTTTGTTGGAAACTTCATCATTTGATGAAGTGTTGATGGCATTGCCCTCATGCTATGGATCCATGGCCTTCCAAGTAAGGCATTATACCTCATGGCACCTTCGATGACATGAAACTTGGTGTCTTGTATAGTTCCAACCACATTGACTGGGAGAATGATTTCCCCCTCCGTTGTTTCACTCGCCATGTTGAATCCATTCAGGACTCGAGGGGCGGGTATGATTTTATCGAGCAATCCGAGCTGCTCCACGACCCTCGACCTGATTATATTGGCCGAACTACCTGGATCGACGTGCAAAGCAATGTGTGAGCCTACATCGACAGGGTTTGGTGCTGGTGCTAACCCAAGGTTTAGCGATGACACACCGACCCCTGAAGTTGTTGCACTGTTTTCTCCATGGAACCCGAGACCGTCGTTTTCATGTGCATTTGCTGAGTTAGACATATTTTAACGTGAAATCAAAGAATCTTTGGACAAGAAAAAGTGTGAAGAACAACGTGTATTATCAGGAAACTAGCACCACAATAATCACTAATATCTTTAGCCTCACGGTGGGCGCCAAACTGTTTACCTCGAAAATTGGTGTTAACAATTATATTTGATTTGTGGTTCTAAAAATCTATGATTTATTTTAAAACTAGTAAATAAGCAAGAAATATTAGGTGTAAATAAGAAGAATATGATAACCAAACCAGTGTTGTCAAAGGAACGGGGGCCTCGAGCTCGATAGCCTTGGGATCTCGAGGTCAGTTAGTAGCAATAAAGTATGAATAATAAATGAAGAACAATAAAGTTGAAGAATAATCTTGAGCACAGTAAACGAGAAAAATAGAGTAGAATGTTCTATAACAGCGAATGATGATCTTTACAAATGATTGGAGTCCTCTTTATATAGGAGGGGAAAATACATTTTCATTTACAATAAAAAATACTATTAGCACACATGTATAACCGCCTAGTACGGATTTGTACGAACCAATCCTGAGATTTACGCCTTGACCTATATGCTCTTGAGTAATTCCCATTTTTTCTTGACCGTCATCGATTTTGCATTGCCTCGAGGTAGGCTGTGTCGGGCCTTCGATGTGTTCTCTCGAGGTATGCATTATGAGATCGGTCTCGAACCTTACTTCGAGTTTTCCGAGTTCGGGCTCGGAGCACAATAGAGACTTCAAAATCGGACTCCTCCGATTTTAACCGTATACAATATCATCAGCCAATACCTCTCAATTAATCTATATCTATATAGATAGATTAGATTAAAATAGTAAGCTTATTCTTTCCTACGGTGTCTATTTGTTGGAAACAGCGTGCCTGTCACGTGCTTGATTATGGATGGTCATCGGACTGAGTGGTGTTTGGACATAAAAATTGCGAAATTCCAGGAGAAAAATGAAAAAGAATTTTAAGTTAAAATGATATTTGAAAATTACAATTGTGTTAGGATATGAATATATTTAGAACTGTTTTGTGAATGTTTTGAAGTGAAAAATAATTGTTTAAATTCTAAAAAATTTCAAAATTCAACCTCAAATGGAAAACTTATCTTTAATGGCGATACCTCCAACAAACATGAAACCTGAGGCAGTGTCTATGAAATTATCCCTTTTATTTATTACGTTGGTGAAGGTTATAACCAAGTAATTGTTCAGGATGATGCTTATGTTGCTGAATTTTTTTAAGTGAATTTTTTTTGAGTGCTTCGCTGGATGCCATTAATGCAATAATCCTAATCAAGATTTTGCTCAAAAAAGTATACACGCACATTAATTGTAACTCATTTACAACTTGTTTGGAGGGTTGTTACTCATTGTTTTATATTTCTTTCGGTCAAAATAAGTAATTTTTTGGTTCTTTTCACACATATTAAAAAATTTATCTTTTAATATTAATTAGCAATGAAATTGACCATATTAACCTTTATTATTTCTTCACATTAACACTACTTACACATACTCCTACATTATTTACTTCAAGGGCAATGCAGGAAAAAAATAATTAATTCATTCTTTAAATCTGAAAAAATCACTTATTTTGGACCACAAAAAAAAACCAAAAAATCACTTATTTTGGACCGAAGGGAGTAATATAAAGTATTGTGTTGTATTGTATCGTTTTATAAATACAACGTTTGGATAGATTGTATTGTTTGCGCTTGTTAAATAGTAACATTTTACAGTTTGGTTTGATTGTATCTTAATGTACTATACTGATAAGTTTACTAAAATACCCTCAATTGTTTAAATATTAACTTTAGCAAGAATTATGCATAAAAATAATTTAAGAAAATCCTTTTCTACTAATTTATCACCAAATATTTCTTATAAATAGATTTAGCAATTAAATTCATGCAAATTCTAACAAAATTAGAAATTTTACGCTGGAGTTGGAAGCGGTAGAAGCAGGGGCAGATGCAGCGTATACTTAACGGGTTCAATTGAACCACATAACTTTCGATGCGGAGTAAAATTTATATGGAAAAATTCATTAAAAAATTGCAAAAATAGTGAATTTGAACACATAATTTTAAAATATAATGTGTTCAATGATAAAAATTGTAAACGTTAAACCTCTACAGTTTAAATCCTGAATCCGCCTCTAGGTAGAAGTTCTGGGGAAAAAAAGGGGACGAAGAGAAAATAGGTTATAAGTGGGAGATTTGGAGTTAAAATAAATTTAAAAAAAGTAAAGGGTAAAATAGAATTGTGGAGTAATAAGTTAGGGCATAATTGGAAAGAAAAATAGAAAACAATCCCACCACACCAAATCGGTTGTTTCACAAAATGAGACTTTTCATTGTTTCGGAATAATGGATTTAAAGAAAAATTTGCAATACCACCACACCAACAACATGAGGAATAAACTTAAAATATTATAAAGAAAAAGTATGATACATGGTGAAATTATTATATAAAAAGGTAGGGTAATGATAAAATAAAATAATTTAATAATAGTGAAGGATGAGATTGAGAGAAAAAGACAAGGTAACGATGCGACCACACCAGATCAGTCGTTACATAAAGTGGCACATTTCGTCGTTATGTAACGGCGGATTTAGCAATACGATACAATAAAATTTAAGTAACAAACAAAACAAACACCATATTTAAAGTAACAATACAATGGGTAACAACCATCGGAACAAGTTGTTAATAAAACAATCAAAACAAATATTTATTTTGGGATAACAATACAATACGATACAATGAGTAACAACCATCCAAACGAGCTGTTAATTTGTGTTTGGTAGAGGTTCATTATCCTTTAAATTTTACTGTGGAAAAGAGATTAGGAAGAATTCTACATTTGATTTGATTTTTAAACTTAGATTACCTTAAACAAATTTTAAATAGTGAACTCATCAAGCTTTGGATGTTAATTTTTGAAAGCATTTCTATTAACATCCTCATCAGCCATCTTGATAAAATGATAGTCATATCTTAGCAAAGATCATTATTCCTCCAAATTTATCTAATTAATAAATCTTCAGTAACTTTCGAGATATAATCCAATTTTGAGGTTTATAGTAATATGAGAATTGAGTTGCCGAAAATTGGAAATGATCCATATCATGTGCCTATTCTTTGTATAGCACAATTGAACTAACTTCGACTTGCACAGTAGCTACAGAATTAGCTTAAAACTAAGATTTTTTACAAGAAGAATCTGACAATATTGAGGTTACCAGAAAGGAGAACACACGAGTCGTGACATAGTCCGATGTACAAAATATTTCATGTTCATGCAGGATTCGAGGACGTTATGTATGCAATCCCAGAAGCGTATCCATGGGGTTTCATGGGGCACGTGAACCCATGCTCCCTGCCCTAGCTAAAGCATGTATAGTAATGTTATATTTTCTTAAAAATATTTAAATATATGTGTGTGCACCCATGCTCAAAGTATTATATGATGTGATGATTATTAAGTATACCTCTATAGGTGAGGTTGTGAGTTTAAATCTTATGTCTATCTTGTTTTTTCCTTTTTTTCTCTCGATGTAGACGCTCACGGGAGATGGGCGTGTCTGGTGTTATTTTTGCGTATTAATTAAGTACTTTTTATTATATATATATTAGTTTAGTCTTTCAAAATTTTCACACATGGATATTTATATTCTTCTTTTGTCGTAAAATCTTATATGATTAAACAAAATATGTATATTAAAACTAGTAGCGGCGTATGATGTAGCATAGTCAATGGGTTCGACTGATCTTAATATTTTCAACATGGAAAATAGATATGGATATAAGAAAATTACTATTTAAAAAAATAATAATATAATTCCAAAAATGTAATGGGTTATGCAATCATAAGAATTAAAGGTTGAACATGTAAAATTCATATTCTTGATCCGCCTCTTCTTAATAGTGAATCCATCCTGCCAAAATCCTGGATCCACCTCTGATGTAACCTATCCTGGCGCAAGAGCAATTGGCTGGTTACACAGCTCGAATCTATGACCTATAAATCACACTGAGAGGGTCAATTTATTTTTTGGCTCTTTATAAATTTGTTTTTAGTTTTATGACTCTATCTTTTTTTTTTTATACATAGACGATTTATTTTTACACGTAAGAAATCTATCCTTTACATATAAGAGAACTAAAAAGGTCATTTTTTAAAATTTAAAATTATAAAAGGGTAATGATGTACAAATAACACCGAAAGGCATCAGTCGACTAGGTAGTGAAGGTGAGATTTTATAGGCGTTAAACCAGGAAATCATGTGAGAAATATTACATCAGAAAGTCAAATAATATTTTAGCTAAAGAAAAATGAATTTTCTTTTAATTAGCAGAAATATTACGGATATTATCTCCTTTTCCATTTTTTCGCCATCATTCCCACCTTATCACACCAATAAGCCAACATAATCTTGAATTTTATCTAAGGAAATTCCAAATAAATTGCACCCAAGTGTAGATACTTGCAAATCAATCACCATAAAATTTCTTGGCACGAAACTGAGTGATCTTTAATTAAGGTTTCGGATGTATCATTTCATCTTTTTTTTTGGTATCATTTGATCATTAAATGAGAAAAATTGCAATTTATTATAGTTATCTGAATATTTAACATGTAGACTAAAAGAAGCATTAATTGCATTTCCAGTTTAGTTTCATGAATTGATTTGCTAACATTAAATAATACTCCTAATCTAATTAAGACGAAGCATTTTCCTCTAGTATACTACATGTTGAATTTCCATTTAATATATAATGATATTAGTATCTAGATTAATCATATTACGTATACGGATTGGCCCTAAATAGAAAAATGAAATTAACACCTACTATAACATCTTTGTAAAAGAACGTACTTTTATTAGTTACTATATTACATCAGTTTCCAATGATTTGATTAATAACTTGTTTGGCCAAGCTTCTTGTTTTTGGCTAAAACTATTCTTTTTAAGCAAAAATTGTTTTCCCCCGTTAAATTAAGGTGTTTGACAAGTTTTTAAAAGAAAAAAATTACTATTAAGTAGAAGCAAAATGTGTTTTTGAGAAGCAGGAGAAAATATCTTCTTCCCAAAAGTACTATTTTGAAAACCACTTTCAAAAAAATAATATTTATAGTCTGTTTGGCCAAGCTTTTTTTTGGGTTAAAAGTGCCAAAAATTGAGATGTTTGGCCAAGCTTTTGGAAGGAAAAAAAGTGCTTTTGAGGAGAAGCAAAAGCAATTTTTGAGAAGCAGAAAAAAGTAGCTTCTTTCCAAAAACACTTTTGAGAAAAATACACTTACACACAATTTTCAAAAGCTTGGCCAAACACTAATTACTGTTGAAAAGTGTTTTTCATAATTAGCCAAACACAAAGTGTTTATCACCAAAATCACTTTTTTTAAAAGTACTTTTGAGAAAAACGCTTCTCAAAATAAGCTGATTTTAGAAGTTTGGCCAAACAAGCTATTAGACTTGGCCAATCATTACAGCTCAAAAGTGTTTTCCAAATTAATTATTCAAACACATTGTTTCTCACCAAAAATATTTTTTTAAAAAGAATTTTTAAAAAAAATACTTTTCAAAATAAGCTGATTTTAGAAACCCGACCAAAAAAGCTATAAGAATCCGGGTTTTTAATAAATAGGCACCAAAGCTACATTTGCATTTTAAGACCAAGTAGTTGGTTTGTACACATTAAATTTCCAATGTGACAAAAAAAAAGGGAAGTCAAATAAGGTACTCCCTCCGGTCCAAAATAAGTGATTTTTGGTTGTTTTCGTACATATTAAAAAATTTACCTTTTAACATTAATTAGCAATGAAATTGACCATATTAACCTTTACTATCTCTTCACATAACCACTCATAACACATACTCTAACATTATTTACTCCAATGACAATGTAAGAAAAAAATAATTAATTCATACTTGAAATCTGAAAAAACCACTTATTTTGGACCACAAAATAAAAGCCAAAAAATCACTTATTATGGACCGAAGGGAGTATCAAAATATGCTAATGTCCATAAATGCATATATTTCAATGCATCAACTATTGATCTTGAGTTTCTTTGTTCATGCTCTCAAAATTAACTTATGAAACTCTGTTTTCTTTCTTTCTTTGGGGGTATAAATAACAAGTTTACAAAAGAAGCATAGTACATTAAATATGAAAGAGATGTACTCCGTACACTTTTTTCACCCCTCACCTCAGAACTCAAGGAACTCTCTCTCATATTTGATATAAAGATTTAACTTCATTTAATTCAAGAAATGTAAATAGCTTTAACTTCTTTTAATTCAAGCAAATTCAAAAGGTTTACGACTCTACTAAAGGCTAAAAGCAGTGGTAATCTCCAAGCTAAAGGTTGCTGAATGCCTTTATTACCTTCTTATCTCCATCTAACCAACCAATTACCTCATTCATTACTACAATGAAAACTAGGCAAATTTCAAAGTTACTTTTCCCACCATGGAACTGTGACATTCGTCTTCACAAAGCTTTAGTCCATGCAGAAAATCCAATGCTAAAACCTCCTCCATCTTGACACGAAATTTGTAACTGATAATAGTTTCTCAAGTTCTCCACTATAAAATCTCAGGTTTAGCACCTTCACTTCTGTACTCAATCACAGTAATATTGTGAAGAAATGTTCATTATAGTTGTCGTCATTTAATTCTGCTTTCATACAATGAAAAACCCATTGACTCCATTCAACAAGCCATTCTCTGTTTCTCTGTTTTTTCTTGTGTTCTTCTTCACTGGTGTTGACAACTTGAATCTTGTTTCTTCTTCTCCTTCCTCCTGCTTCTCTTCTTCTGTTTTTGCAGGTCAACACAATGGAGACGGTTCCAAGAACTACGAGGAGCGCACAAGATCCAGTTACCTTTGTTCTGGGGTTAGCAATAAAGTTGCTGCGGACAACAATTTTGCTCCATCACTTCTGCCAACATCAACCTCGAGTTCGCCAATATACAGAGCATCTGTTCGGGTGCATAATAAGCCTGCACATGTATATACACCACCACAACCTTCATCTTCCATCTATGGAACTCCCTCAAGTCCACAGAGAAAACCTTCAAACGTACCTAGACATCCTTCTCCAGCATATAGGGCCTCTCAGAAGGTGCCTTACGCAAATAATCATCAAGCAAAGGTCTATAGAAGATCAATATTGAAACTGATACCAGCTTCAACTTATCATCAACCTCCTATATATCCACCACCTGTTCAAACACCTCCTATTTACCAGCCACCACCTGTTCAAACCCCGCCATCTCCACCACCTGTTTACAAGCCTCCGCCAGTAGAGAAACCACCTATACCAGTGTCACCCCCACCGGTTTACAATCCTCCACCTATATCAGTGTCACCTCCACCAGTAGAAAATCCACCTATACCAGTGTCACCTCCACCGGTTTACAATCCTCCGCCAGTAGAAAAACCACCTATACCAGTATCTCCTCCACCGGTAGAAACACCACCCACCCAAGTGGCTCCACCAAGTTACAGTCCTCCATTGAATCCGCCTCTAGAAAAACCACCTCCTACTCATAAGCCTCCTGTCTATAGTCCGCCTATTAGCTCCCCTCCTGTTTACAAACCACCAGTAATCCCTCCAATCCACAAACCTCCAGTTGTCAAGCCGCCTGTCTATAATCCTCCAGTGAAACCTCCACCTATTCACAAGCCTCCAGTTGTTCCTCCAACCCCACCCACTCCTATCTATTCACCACCAATCCCACCATCTGCTCCGATCTATTCACCTCCACCAAGTCCACTACCTCCTAAACCAGTATATTCACCTCCGCCAATCCCGCCACCAACTCCTGTCTACTCACCTCCACCAAGTCCACTACCTCCTAAACCAGTATATTCACCTCCGCCAATCCCGCCAACAACTCCGGTCTACTCCCCTCCACCAAGTCCACTACCTCCTAAACCAGTATATTCACCTCCGCCAATCCCGCCACCCACTCCTGTCTACTCCCCTCCACCAAGTCCACTACCTCCTAAACCAGTATATTCACCTCCGCCAATCCCGCCACCCACTCCTGTCTACTCACCTCCACCAAGTCCACTACCTCCTAAACCAGTATATTCACCTCCGCCAATTCCCCCACCAACTCCTGTCTACTCACCTCCACCAAGTCCACTACCTCCTAAACCAGTATATTCACCTCCACCAATCCCACCACCCACTCCTGTCTACTCACCTCCACCAAGTCCACTACCTCCTAAACCAATATATTCACCTCCGCCAATCACGCCACCAACTCCTGTCTACTCCCCTCCACCAAGTCCACTACCTCCTAAACCAGTATATTCACCTCCACCAATCCCACCACCAGCTCCTGTCTACTCACCTCCCCCAAGCCCACCACCTGCTCCTGTCTACTCACCGCCACCAAGTCCACTACCTCCTAAACCCGTATATTCACCTCCACCAAGCCCACCACCGCCTCCTGTCTACTCACCTCCACCAAGACCAGTGCCTCCTAAACCAGTATATTCACCTCCACCAAGTCCACCACCTACTCGTGTCTACTCACCTCCACCACCAGTATATTCACCTCCACCAAGCCCACAATTACCTCCTCCTCCTGTATACCATTATCCCTCACCTCCTCCTCCAAGCCCACTCCCCACTCCCATTTACTCACCTCCTCTACCAAGTCCACAACCTCCCAAACCGGTATATTCACCTCCACCAAGTCCACCACTACCTCCTCCAGTGTACTCACCTCCACCAAAAATACCACCTCATGCTCCTATTCACAAACCTCCACCAAGTTTGCCATCTCCTTCTCCTGTTTATAAACCTCCTCCAATACCTTCTCCAGTGCCAAAGTTACCGCCACCAACGCCCACTTACCAACCACCCCCTAGCTTACCGCCACCAACACCCACTTACCAACAACCCCCTAGCTCACCTGGATATGGAAGTCCTCCACCTTCTGGTTATCATTAAATTCCCAATAAAACTAGTTGTAACAGTTAGTTGTATCAACTGTATTATGTTCTTAGAAGAAATGTGTGATAGAAAGCGCAATAATCCATCAGATAAATGCCTTTGTGCCTCTGTTTTTCCTATGAACTCGTTTCTGGTTTGATTGATGTAATGAAATTTCATATAGCCTTTGAGATATGTTATTTTATAATTGGTAAGTGTTTAATATCATGGATAAAAAGGAGCAAAGGAGAAAACCAAAGATTATAGCCCTGACTCACTACCAAATGCTCTCTTTTCGGATCGAAACACCTTTTTTTTTTGTTTGGGGGTTTGTACTTGGGAAAGCAATATATACAAACGAAGAATAAATTTACCCCATGAGATGTCAGAATGTCATAAGGTTCACTTCCTAAAATTAAACGTATAGCTAAGCAACATTCTGCAAAGATACAAAAACTCTCAACAGAACTGAAATTACAACCTGTTGTACATTTACAAAAAAGGACATCCCTTAAAAAAGCTACCGTTTACAATAAATAAATAAAAATATTTTTTTTTTATATATGTATATATATATAAACACTCAAGTTATCAATGTCTGAACTACGGAATATGGATGGGCAATTACCAGCTTGTAAGAAGAACAAGAGGGAAATTTTTTTTCCCAGCATTTACAAAATGTAAGGCAAAATCCATGCAAGAGCACGGCATAAACCTTATATTATTCTGTTCCAGGGCATGGACTCTGAAAGGTGCTAAAACAATAATCCACTAGATTATTTGAGAACCTTCACTAGTAACACATATAGTCCAGATTGAAACACATTTGGTATTCTGAGAGACACAACAGGCAGCAATGGCTTACCGTAAGAAGTTATGATCTGCAGGAAGGTAGAGTGATGCCTCCACGGCAAGCAGCGATTATCAAGTAGAACAAGAGTACGAACAGACATGTTAATAAGGCCCTGTTATCAGCAAAGTGACAAGTTGAGATTGATGTTTGTATGAACCGAAAAGCATCAAACTAGGAGCTTCATCGAAAAAAAATTCTGACCGTTGCATAAACTGATTTCGTCAGTTCACCTCCAACTACATGTGCCAGCAAACAAAACATTCACCAAAAAAATAGGTATGAACAGAAAAAAAACATAAGTCTTGACAAGGATATATAATCGAGATACCTCCTATAGGAAAATGCCCAAATGCCAGCAAAGACAGTTCTGAAAGTAGAGGTGTTTTACTAAGATGGTTCCATATTTTATAGAGATACTGGCTATATTCTTAAGACAATCAACTCTTTCTGTCTGAGTCTAGCCTAATTGAAGAGTCAACAGGATAGTGCAGTCTCACTCCTGCCATTCTACGGTGTTTCATCTCTATCATTCCTTTGCCTAATTGCCTCTCCCTAAATTAAAGGGATTGGGCATTTAGTTTCACCATATTATTGATTATTTTACACCTCAAGGGATGAAGTGTCCCTTCATTCAATCAAGGATAAAACCCCAAGGAGCATGTTACCCTTGCAGTGCCGGTTTATCTTAGGGTTTTACCGGTAACTACAGGACGGCGGAAATAGATCCCGGGAGCTACTTATTGATGTACATTGAGCCACAATGATCAAAGCTGAAATTCAGATACAATATTATAGAACTTATAACCAAAGTTATTTTATATGAGGTCCTTTCTGTCTGAGCCTTGGTAGACAGAGTTACATAATACATGGACTAGTGAGAGGTAGCAGGTCCCTGGTGGAATTAGTCGAGGTGCGCTCAAGCTAGCCCGAGCACCACCATTATCAAAAAAGCAGATATGATAGAAGTCATAAAAGTTAATCCACGCTAAATATAGATGACCGTCTTTCCACTTGCAGACAATTATTTTCATCATAAGGAGTAACGGGATTCGCTCAGGCTCAATACTTCAAATTAATATCATCGTAGCAGGTAAATTTGAAGTCAGTCCTCTAATGACTTTGCTAACCATGGGTTTGCGTTTTAATTTCAATTAATAAACTTCATGCCAAGTTTTTTGGTGGAATAGTTATTTTATTCGCATACTTGTAGATAATGTAATTCCCAAAAAATATCTCCAACGACAGTGTCTGTCTGTTTAACGAAAAAGTTACTAGAATATGTAAAGGTGTTATCTCACCAAATTTCATGTAGAAAACTGCTGATATTGCTGAGGAAGCAAAAAGTTCTACTTTTGTCCCCATATACTTGAGCAAGGTAGACAGAAGTACGAAAAAGGTTTCACAAGCTTCTAGGTTGGCTTGCCCAACCCAACATGTTAAACTAAGACTAAGCTTGGGCCTAGAAGATGAGCCTGCTTTTGATGACAAGCTCAGCTTGATTTTTTTCATCTTATCTCAAATTAGAAAGTTTGCAAAAGCAAAAAATATGGATCACAATATTGAATTTATTTTAAATACGTCACCTTTTTTGAAAAATAATCACTTTCTTATTTGCTTTTAAAAAGTATAAATATTATTAATCATAGAACTGTGGTTCTTTGCCTCCAATTTCAAGATTTATGGCTAAGACAATCAAGGTGAATCCATATCAAACCACACATCCATACACAAATATTCAGATGTATTACAGTGCAAAGGAAGTGAATTTAGATCAAATTTGGTCATGGAACAAAACATGGGCTCAGAGATCAGCATCTTCATTCATTGGCTAGATTGAGTTGGATATCAATGATCTTAACCCAATCTAGCAAAAATTACTTTTCTTTCCTTTTTTTAACTTTTAAGCAAAGTTTTCTTCATAAAACATTACAATTCCTTTTCCTTAACCACATTTGTTTTAACAAAATAATTGGGATAAAAGATAAGGAGCCTAATTGCAGCGACCAGCCAATACCCATTGCCATTATGTGCTGCGGATTGTCACCATCACCAGCCTTGGCAACTTTTTCAACTGTATTACTTACTCATATTGAGACAAACTCTGCTAACTGGGAATTCATGTGTGACTTGATAAACTTTTGAGAAATAAGAATAGTGTGAACAGGAGTATAGATGCTTAACGGTGGCTTGGCAAATTATCCAGTAGAATTCAATCCAAGCTAGTGCTCAAAAATATACGAACTAAATTCAATCCATTTTCTTGTTGATCCAATGCGAATCCATCTCTATGCAAATTTTACAAATATTTGAGAAACCTATTTATAGCTAGAGAAGTTGTTTTCAGTTGAAGGTTAAGAATCACTGTATAAATTTGCCATGCAATTTAAAGAGAGAGAGAGAGAGAAGCAAGCTAAGCTCAACATAGCAAAAACTCTGCTGAAGTTCAGACAGAAAATAAAAAGACAGCTGTGTTTTGATTAGGTAACCAATCACCAACAAGCCAAATTCATTAACTCATTCAAAGAAAGCGTGATGACTAGGCAAGCTGAGATTATGAACTACGAAGTCCTCGAAATACATCTCATGGCAGAAGAAGAATGGTTACATTTGATAAAAGGATATTCTCCATCGGTAAGTAATCCAAGTTATGTTGCCTTCTCCAATGTTAAAAAGGACTTACACCATACTCCCTGCGTCCCATTTATGTGAAAGTGTTTGACTAGAAACAAAGTTTAAGAAATAAAGGTAGACTTTTGACACTTTAGCTAAATACATGCAAAGTATTTAAATGCCCATACTACCACCATTTAAATGAGTAATGGTGAGAGTTCCACATCACTTTTCATTTTCTCTCCTAGTAAAAGAATGAAATTTTATATCAAGCAGGTCCAGACAAGCTGTGTCATTAAGGGTAAAATGGGGATGCTAATTTTGAATAGTTTCTAAATAAAGAAAGGGGTCATTCTTTTTGGGATAGACTCGAACGGAAAGTGAGTCTATAAAATGGGAAAGAGGGAGTATTAATTAAGACAGTCAACATTTTTTTGACAAAGAAATATTAACTAAGACCATTCTGGTCAACATTTTTTTCTCTTTTAAAATTCTGTTACTTTGGAAATCATTTAACTAACAACAAAACAATATTAGCAATGGAAACTAGCTTCCACGGAACAGGTGTTGCCATGGTATACCAAGTAATGCTTGAAATGGAACTCTAGATGCTAGCGATTCTAAGCAGGAATTGATTTCTGGGCATAGACGAGGATACAAAGCACAGAGTTCATCTTTTTTGGGCCCGTATTTGCGTGAGGAATCAGGATAAACTTCCGGCGAAGGTAGATCTGTCTTTGGGAGGTTGGAACTTTGAAGTTTCAATCCTTGATGATATTCACGTCAAGCCTAGTCCAACCAGAAAAGGTGACTCCGGTGAGTTGATGGGAAAAGGGTATGACGGAGCAGGTACATTGAGTCTCGTTCCTGCCAACCCCAGTACGCACGTGGGCATGCAGCAAAACAACTTTAATTCAAAAATTAAAGCACATGTTAAACCTTTGGTTATTACACGCAAGGCAAATCTTAAATCTGGTCCACAATTTTTGGGCCAAAATATGGACAGGAGTTATTATAAGACAGGCCCAAAGAGGAAAACCCTAGTGAAGGAGGCCAATCTTTTAAAGGAAAAGCAGATCTGGCGAGTAGTTGGGCCGAAACCCAGCCCAATCACTAATAATTTTGATAAAATATCAGTTGAGCCCTGCACTAACTCAATCGATATTTTACATATTCCAGAACCTAATCACCTCCCAGTTGCTTTCCCAGATCAAAGTACAGGGGCCTGCTCTACAGATGCTGATGACGAAGAAGATCCAACAGAATTTTCTCCTCAATTACGTCGTCAGCCATCGCCGCACAGGGAGCTGGCTTTGATGAGTAACTCAGACTCAGATTTTTCCTCTCAATCAATTTCTGCAGTTCTTCCATTAACATGGTACGAAGGAGAAACCAGCATGCAAAGGATAGACAGACCAACAGTTGTTGAAACTTCGAAATGGACTAAGATTACAATGGGTAAGGCATGCAAAGCATTTGGGATCAACGCACAAGGATTCGAGCATGAATTGTTGGGCCTAGTTCTAAGGATGGAACAGAGAAGGCAAACCCAGCTACAACAACAAAAGTCACCATCTAAGTTGGGGAAGGAGGGTAAATGCAAAGGGGAAGGGGAAAGAAAGAGACTAATATGTGGGGTGAATTATGATCGAAAGAAACAGCAGTTAAAAGGGGTTAAGGGCAGGCATTACCGCTCTGTTTCCGGATGAAATTAAAAATTCTAAGCTGGAATGTGCAGGGGGTGAATGACAGTAGGAAAAAGAGTACTATTAAGTCTCTGGTTCATAAATGGAAGGTTGATGTCATGTGTTTACAAGAAACCAAAATTGAAGACTGGCCAACAGGTGAAGTTTACAAATTATGGGAAAATAGATGGGCTGAATGGGCGGAGTTGAAAGCAAGTGGCAACAGGGGCGGGATTATAGTGGTATGGGATAGAAGACAATGGAACAACATTGAGAATATGCAAGGTTCCTTCTCCATCTCTTGCATTTTAGAGAGTACTCAGGAGGAGTTCAGATGGTGCTTTACAGGTATATATGGGCCTCATACCAACCTAGAACGGGATGTCATGTGGCATGAAATTGCAGGTGTAAGGGGTCTATGGGAGGGTCACTGGGTGCTTGGGGGGACTTCAACGTTTGCAGATTTGAAAGGGAAAGACTCAATTGCACAAGGAGATCCAGGGCTATGGGAGTATTCTCTGAAACCATACAGGACTTGTGTTTAATAGATTTGCCACTACAAGGAGCTTGTTACACTTGGACCAGAGGAGAAAACTGCATTCAAGCTTCAAGAATTGATAGGTTCCTCATTTCCCCTGAATGGAATGAATCCTTCAAAGCAGTGAAGCAACAAATACTCCCTAGAGTGATCTATGATCACAAACCTATCATGTTGGAAAGTGGTGATTGGGATGCTAGTCCTTCGTATTTCAAATTTGAAAATATGTGGCTGCAATCAGAAGGGTTTATGGAGAAATTGAAAGGGTGGTGGCAGAGCTACTCTTTCACTGGTAGTGCAGATTTCATAACTCATGCAGAAGCTGAAAACCTTAAAGAAAGATATTACTACCTGGAACAAGGAAGAGTTTGAGAAATTGGAAACCAAAAGGACTAGAGCTTTGACTGAGCTCCTAGCACTTGAACAGGAGAGGAGGAACCTCACACAACAGGAGATCACTAGCATGATGACGTTGAAAACAGAATTGCAGCAGCTAGCAAGTGCAGAAGAGGTCTCTTGGAGGCAAAAATCAAGGTGTCTTTGGCTTAAAGATGGGGATAGGAATACCAAGTACTTCCAAAAGATTGAAAATTCCAATAGGAGGTACAACAACATTGACAGACTTCAGGTGGGAGAAGAAATTATTGAGGACAAAGAGCAGATTAAAAAGGAGATATTGGATTTCTATGAGGGGCTTACAAAGCATGGGATTTTATTAAGGGAGACATCATGAGAGCACTAAACCACTACCATGATCATTGTTGGATGGTGAGGTCATGCAATGCTTCCTTTATTGCTCTGATCCCTAAGAAAAAAGGAGACATGGAACTCAAAGACTATAGACCAATTAGCCTCACTGGAAGTATTTATAAAATTATAGCGAAAATTCTTGCCGTAAGACTCAAGTCAGTGATGGAGAAGCTAGTCTCAAATCAGCAAAATGCATTCATAAAGAATAGGCAGATAACTGATGCCTCTTTGATTGCTAATAAAGTCCTGGACTGGCAACTAAAGAGGGGAGGACCAGGCATTCTATGTAAGTTGGACATAGAGAAAGCCTTTGATCAATTAAATTGGATGTATCTTATCTCAATACTCAAACAGATGGGGTTCGGCAGCAGGTGGATCAAGTGGATCAAATTTAATATCTCCACGGTCAAGTATTCGATCCTAGTCAACAGAAGCCCAGTTGGTTTCTTCTCACCACAAAGAGGTTTAAGGCAGGGAGATCCCCTCTCTCCCTTCCTATTCATACTTGCTATGGAAGGGTTAAGCAGAATGTTAGACAATGCGAAACGACTACAATGGATAAGAGGATTCGATGTGGGAGTTCAGAGCAATATCAACATATCTCATTTGCTATATGCTGATGACACTCTGATTTTCTGTGGTGCAGACAGAGATCAGGTGCTTCATCTAAATCTAACTCTTCTTCTTTTTGAAGCACTTTCAGGTTTACATATCAATATGCTCAAGAGTGTGATCTATCCTGTCAATGAAGTTCATAATTTTGAGGAGCTAGCAGGAATCCTGGGCTGTAATTCTGGCACACTTCCTACCACGTACCTGGGCCTACCACTGGGAGCAAAGCACAACTCTTCAACAATATGGAACGGGGTCATTGAGAAATTTGAGAGAAGATTAGCCTCCTGGCAGATGCAATACCTTTCGATGGGTGGCAGACTCACACTAATTAATAGTGTCCTAGATAGCATTCCCACATACTACATGTCACTACATCATATGCCCAGCAAAGTGTTAAATCAGTTAGATAGGATAAGGAGAAATTTCCTTTGGGAAGGGAATAGCACTGAACATAAGTTTCACTTGGTGAAGTGGAAAAAGGTCATCCTCCCAAAACACCAAGGAGGATTGGGAATCAAGGACCTGGCAATTCACAACAAATGCCTATTGATGAAGTGTCTTTGGAGGTACACACAAGAGGAGCAACCTTTGTGGAAGATGGTGGTCAACGCTAAGCACGGAACTCAAGGCAATTGGTGCACTAAACTCACAAGAGCACCCCACGGGGTGGGAGTGTGGAAGTGCATACGCAGATTGAGGGAGGAATTCTCTGAACACCATCATCTCACATTAGGGAATGGGCAAAAAATCAAATTTTGGAAGGATAAATGGTTTGGGAATTCAGCCCTAAGGACTGACTATCCTAACCTGTTTCAGATTGCAAGTGATCCAGACTCTATAATCATTCAAAATAAAGATGGTTTCATTTGGAATGTTACTCTAAGAAGGAATTTGCAGGACTGGGAGGTTACGGATTATGTTCGATTGCTAGAGGCACTACATGGTGTCACACTTAATGAGCACATCAAAGATAAGTTCAGATGGAGAGGAACACGCGATGGTAGGTATTCTGTGAAGGCAGGGTACAAACTAATAATGGCTAGAAATGGAATTACCGATCTTTGGCCATGGAAATTAATATGGAGAACCAGATTACCACCCAAGGTCATCTGTTTCAGCTGGACTGCACTTTATGAGGCATGTTTGACTCAGGAGAACCTTGTCAAAAGGAACTTCCAGCTAGTTAATAGATGCTACATGTGTCAAAGGGATGCAGAAACCAACAACCACCTATTCCTACATTGTAGAGTTGCAGCACATATTTGGAGCATGTTTTGCTCTGTTTTCAGTATTAGCTGGGTTATGCCTCACAACATGAAGGAGGCATTTCAGAGCTGGGGCGGCTGGAAAGTTGATAAGACCATCAAGAATATCTGGAAAATGATACCTGCTTGTATTTGTTGGAGCATGTGGAATGAAAGAAATAGAAGATGCTTTGATGGACTTTCAACTCCTAGCCACACCCTAAAAGCTAAATGCCTTTTGTTTTTATTTAGCTGGGCAAATGTTTCCCCTGTAGATTCCCCCAAAACATTTGTGAATTTTGTTAGCTCTTTGTATCTAAGTTAGCATATATGTAGTAAGCTAACAGGTGATCTTTTTTTGCCTTTTGAAGCTTCTATGCTTCTGCTTCTTGTAATATTTTGCATCTTCTTGATGACATCAATGAAGCAAATTATTTCATCAAAAAAAAAAAGCTCCAGTACCTACTGAAAGATACTTACAGGAGCTTTGCATTCTTCGTCCAGATAGCTCTGCACAGTCTCTTTGATTGTTTACTGAAGTGAAATGCACTATCTTGCATTGTTGCTGTTTTGTCAACAAGGAGCTCAATCCGATCCCCTCTAAAAAGTATTGTCTCAATATTATCCACCATGATCGTGTGTAGCTGGATTTACAGTGCAGTTATTTTTGTATTATTAATATAGATGCAAGAATGAGAAATAGAAGTACTACTTTGCTAGGCTTAGAGAGAAGGGAACAACAACATTCCACTATGTGAAGGCTGTTAAATTCCTTAATTAGCAGTAAATACAGAAAACTGACATCGAAATGATGTAAGAATAACTACAATTATACAGAAAAAGACATGTACAAAGTGTTCCTTCCTTTTTGTACAGCATTTTTGTTGTGAGATAAAATTGTCACTGCTTTTACTATGGAAGCATAAGTAGTTGTACAATTTACTTAGATTGTTTGGCGTTAAACAAAATATGAGGATGATTAATTATTTCACTTATGGAAAAGGGATGAATTGCTTCCCCAATTTATATTTGGAATGAAAAGGATAACCTGAATTGGAGGCATTCAGAATGCTGGGGGAGAAAATTAAATAAAGATGGAAGCAAATTGGAAACCCTTTAATAAACGATATAGTTAAAAAGAATATCTCGATTGAAAGCAAAAACCTTCTGTAGAGCTCATCTAAGGTCCCATGCAGATTCATCTTCTTAGACAAATAAAACAAGCCTTGGACGCATGCGACCGATATGTAAAAAAGACAAATAAAAGAAAAGCAAACTGAAACTCAAACTTAGAAAAATTAAATTCAATCTTGGTGGACCTAAAGACTAAATATAATTATCTTGTCTTGAATGGTAAAAACAATAAAGATACTTGCCTCACCAACTCCCCCCCCCCCCCCCCGACGCGATTCAGTGTATCTGAACTAGGATTAGATGAATAGAACTCAATTTGCTGATGTAAGACCCTGAAGAATTCATCATTCATGGCATAAGCAGGAGCATAAGACGCCACCTTAGTGTAGTTCTTCATGAACCTCATCTGAATATCTTCCAAGTATGAGAATGGAATCCTTCCTAAATAAGAAAGAATTGTTAGTGATAGATGAAAAAGGGTGCACAGTGGTAGTAATAACCATTCTCCCCTAGGATCCACACATTCATGAATCATGATGGTAGAAGAGACAAGCATGTGAAATATGTGTATATTACTTCCTATCCAAACCAGAGAAAGAATGAACAAAGTTTTCTTTACTTTTTCCTTCAATACCCTTCTGTCAATTCTCCCTTCCATTCTCTTCCTCTATGATAGTTCAGGTCAAAGAAACCAATAGGAAAATTACTGAAGTCTTACTTTCCAACACTCACTTGACTAAAACAGAAAATAGAGTCTGAAGCTCTAGCTGCTATCAGCCACCTAATCATCTACCAAGTGACATGGGTAGCTTGTTCAGTTAGATAATTTGATAAGTGCCTCCCTTGGGAGCAAAAGACTATTCAAATCATAGTTTTCCAAAATGAGCAACTGCACAATATACAGCAAGTACCCTGAGTACTCTAATGTATTGAACTTCTTTTTGGCATTGAAGTCGTGAATTCTTTTCTAAGGCAGAACTACAAAGACCATTAACAACAAACACACAGCAAGCTGGGGAAAAAAACCCAGCACCAACTAACTCCTCTCAACTAAATCCCTCCATCGGAAAATGTTACTCTTTACCGGTAAATTAAACATGTGTAGGCAATTGAATACTCGATATATGGAAAACCTCTAGAGCAATGGTTCAAGGAGTTAAAAGAATTAAGCGTGGTTTTGTGTTAAGCCTCATCAGCATTCATCTTTGCCTTTTCTTGAATCCCCTACAGAGAAATCCTAGATCATCCTCTGCTCCACCCCATTACTCAGACCCCCAACTGATTCTAGCGGATTAGTGAACCACTTTAGGAATCAAGGACAAATTGAGATGGCATCCTAGTTACAAGAATTCAATGAATCAAGTCAGAACCCAGTGTCCTAGTTACACCAATATAATGAACCAAGAGCAACATCCCAAGACACCATACAGAAAAAGGAACATTTAAGGAGCTGAAACATTCCAATGTTTTTGAATTTCTTTTATCACAGCCGTGTCTGGATACCAACTGATTCCTACCAGTACCTGCACAAGATAACTCTACCAACAAATGCTTTGGCAGATGATAAGAGTGCACATAGTGTCTTATTATGCTATTCAACTACTTGGCCATCCAATGGGAGCACATTCCACTTAATTACACCTATGGACTATCATAATCAGATAACCAATGATATACACTTTTACCTCACAGATGAGCTATATAAAGAATTGGCTTTTTGGCCCCTTTAGGTTAGGACATGCACTTTCATGTCAAAGACACAGGTTCAATTCCAGCAACGTATAGGTACCAATACCAAGTCACCAATTTCATATATATGCACCCAATTGCACACTAGCCCGAATATCACAACACACAATTGGCTCAAAAAGTTCCAAATTTGCAAAATCTACCAAATTCTTCAAATTAGAAAAGGAAGAAATTTTTAACTTACTTCCAAAGGTATCATTGGCCATACAAAGGAAGGATATGCCTTCTGATCTGAGGATATGAAAGATATAGCGAGCGATCTTGAGAGAAGCAAAGCCTTGACTCTGTTTCACTAGGAAGCTTCTCCAATATTAGCCGTGCCACCGCGCCAGTGTTCCCAGTCACCGCACTAAACTCCGCCAGCACCGTCGTTCCCCTCGCCACTACCGCATAGAGTATCGCCATGTCAGCACCCACCCAACCACCCCCCTCGTTTTGTTTTGTAGAGTTATATCTTCTACTGTTGAAAATGGAGGATTCAGCTTAAGATTTTTGGAATTGTTCGGATGGCGGTGGTGTCACTGGGAAGTCCACGGCGGTTTTGGGTGGGCCGTGCAAAATCACATTAGTGAATTTAGAATTTGTACATAAATTTTCAAATGACGCGCAAATTGACATCATCGACATGGATAATGATGTTAAAATTAGTGTGTAAACTTTATGGAAATAGATGATCACAAATCAAACTAAACATAGATTTGAGCTTGATTTCTTTATTTAGGGACTAAAAGTAGAGTTTTAAATACCATTCATTATATTGTTCCAGTACTAATAGCCATTTTTTCTTATAGTGACAGCTTCTCTATGGCTGCACCGGCCTTGATGGCGATTTTATCATAGAAAAACTAATTGAAACTGTGCGTAATCAAAGAAATTCCATACTATATATCACATGCATTCAGAAGAAATCATTTGTAGAAAGGCTCTTCTCAGGACTTATTCAATTACTCTAAATTTAAAACGGGCTCATCAAGAAAAATCCGTTTCCTCATTATACCATCCCTTTATAGCCAGCCATATATTCAGGTTTCATAATTGCATTCCTTCACTTACAGACCTTGGGGCTTCTTCATTAAGTAAATGGTGATTTTTGTTGTTCAGGTAATATATTTGCCCCAGTGAGGGAATAATATGTTAGAAATTTTTGAGCTTCTTCAGTTATAACGTTCATACGGAGATAAAGTTGAGTTATACTCATCACAAGAGTAAAGAGGTGTTGATAAAAAAAAAGAACGTGGGTGTAAAAGAAATAATTGACAATAATAAGGAATGATATAAATACCATATATTGTATTTTCTTCATAGACATGAAATAAGGGATAAAACCCAAAAAAAAAATGAGAAAAAAGATATAGGATTTTCTTGACCTTTGAGAGGTGTCACATCACGTTTTCTGTTCTATGTATATAGATGTACATATTCTAATATCACATGTTAGATACATATTAATCGTCATATATAAATATATTAGATTTCAAGTATTAATTAAGTTTAAAAATAATTTTATATTTTCTATAATTCTTCATCGTTCCGGTTTAATTATCTTCTTGAGATAGTCGATTCCTTTTCTAATGACCTATTTAGATAAAACTATACAATTTTCTCGTCTTTTATCTTTTCCTCTTTTTCTTTTTTGTACAAGAGAAAGACTCTTGGGGCTTTTCAAATAAAAAAAGAACGAAAACATTGACAAAAAATAAATTAAAGAGAAAACATAAATGTGTTTTACTAAGTAAGAATACGAAGATAAGAGAAATTGGAAAGTATCTACTATAAAAAAAAATCATATGCTTTATAGGGAAAAAATAAATTGAAAGAAGCCAAAAAGGAGTAATTAACTCCCAGATCAGCAAAAGCCAACAAATAACATAATCAATTAGCATGTTTCGTCTTATTTCTTACCTTCAATCTAGGGGTAGGCATATATCGGGTAAAACCGATAACTCGAACCGTTAATTATTTATTGGGTTATCGATATTGAGTTATTGGGTTAACGCTTCGATAACGGGTAAAAAAAAATTTATTGGGTTATTGGTTCGAGCTCGGTTTGCAATTCTGATATTGGGTACAAATCGATAACCCAATAAGAATTAACTAATTTACTAATTTACCCTTAAGTATATACATACTATACTAGGGTTTCATAATTCATTTTCCTTATTGTTTCTCAATTCTCAGTAAGTCAGTTTCTCTTTATCAGTTTCTCAATTTTCTGCCGCACCCATACGGCCCAACCTCAGCAGTTCCCCGCCTCACCACGACTCACGCCCTCACCAGTCACCAGTCACTAGTCAGCCTGTCAAGACTCAGGCCGGCGTCACTCGTCAGTCGCATCACGCCCTCAGGTTGGATAGGTGTTTCTCTCTTTTTGGACAAATCTAAAATTATAAAACACTTATAATTTTAACAAGTGTTTCTCTTTTTGGAATATTAAGAATCCTAAGCAATAAACTTATGTTTATTTGATACATGAGTTAGCCAGTTTCTGATATTATCAATTCATAATTTCTGATAAATATTCATATAGATTATCGTAACATAACCAGTAGCTTAAAGACTTGATTGTGTAACGTCGTCTTACTATTTTATCCCACTTTTTTCAGAATTTTTCCACTTCGAGTTAAACATACGAATCATATTCCACATTTTATTATAAATACAATCATATTACATTCCACCTTTGTAATCCTATATTTATGTATCATAAAGTTGTCAAAGACAACGAAAATCTGATCTATTTCTTGACTTCTGGCTCACGATAATTGAGAACTCGACAGTTTTATATATTGCGAAATTATTTTAGTTGTTTTATCTTATCGGGTAAACCGATAACTGAATCGATAATGGTTGATAACCGATTAACCGATAACCGATAATCAATATCTTATCGGTTTGGTTATCGGGTTATGATATTTGTAAACCGATAACCGATAGGCAAAACCGATAATATTCAAAACCGAACCGAACCGACCGATGCCCACCCCTACTTCAATAAACCAATCATCCCTATATCTCTCTTCTAAATTTTTCGTAAAATTCTAAAATCATCTTCGTTCTCTTATTATTTAAATATTCTTACCATTTTTTTCCTCTCTTCCTTTCCATTAATACCATTTAATCCACCAGATAATTTCTTATTTTCTCTTCTTCCTATTTTTTCTGTAAAATTTCAAAATCATTTTTTTTTCTTATTATACAAATGTTCTAACTATTTCAAAATGTCCAACACCCTTTTTCTCTAAACTCAATGAACCGTTCTTTTTTAAATTTCTTTCAACACTAAGAACATGCATGTGCCATAAAAAAGATCAAGAATCTACCACCGTTTCTGTTGAGTATAGTGGGTCCCAATTATTTATTAGTTAGGAGTAATTAGTTATAATTATCAATAGTTAGTTAGTTAGTTGGCATTTTTGTATAAATACAGTTGTTAGTTAATGGTACTGAACAATTATTCATTCTCCTTCTTTGTCAGCTAATAACAGAGATTACATTTCCCTTCATTTCTTCTTCTTCTAGAATCTTCAAGTTGTGCCATGGTTGAAGCTCCTTAACATGGTATCAGAGCTTGGTGCTCGATCTCCTTAAACTCAGTCGTGAGAGAACTTGAATCATTCAACTGTATTGAAGCATTCTTTCATCGATTTGATCGAGCTATTTTTCAACACAGAAATCTCTCTGCTCGACCTAGGGTTTGGGAATTTTTGATTTTCTGGTTGAATCACGGTCATATTATATCTAAGTTTGTGTGAATTTGATAAAATTGTAAGGATTTATGGTGAAGCATTTGCTGCTGTGACAATGTCGATCAAAGTTTACAATCATCCTGTCTACATTCATCCTTCCGATACTCAAGGTTCTGTACTCATTTCTATTCAGGTTCAAAGTTTAGAAAACTATTCGATTTGGAGTAGATCTATGAAAATTGATTGCATGGTAAAAACAAACTAGGCTTTGTCTTAGGCACTTGTAGAAAAAACAAATATGATACTAGATTGCATGAACTGTGGGACAGATGCAATGCTATTGTACCTGCTTGGATAATGAACACAACTTTACCAACTTTAATTAGTTTAGTGATCTATGCTTTCTATGCATATACAATGTGAAAGGATCTTAAGAAAAGATTTGACAAGGATAATGTATCTAGGGCTTGCTATTTGCACAAGAAAATTACCACATTAACTCAAGGCATATCCTATGTGTCTGTGTATTATACTAAACAGAGAGAGTTGTGGGAGGGGTATGAAAATTTAACTCCATCACCTACTTGTGGTTATGCTGAATCAAGGAAATATGTAGAGCATTATCAGACACAAAAATTGTATCAGTTCCTCACAGGGCTAAATGAATCCTATGGGAATGCAAAGAATCAGGTCCTCATGACTCGACCCTTGCCTAATTTGAACCAAGCTTATGCTATGATAGTTAATGTGGAGAGTCAGCGAGTTAATGGAAAATGTGTATATATTAAGGGTAATGAAGTTGTTATGATGAGTAATAAGGTGTATACTGGAGGTTACAACGGTGGATGACAGACTAACAATAACTCTAATGGAGGTTATACAGGTGGATACAATGGTGGAGGACAAACTAACACTGATTCCAATGGAGGCTATAGACCTAGAAACTCATTTGGTAAAAGTGCAGTTTTGTGTGACTACTGTAAATATAAGGGTCACATTAGAGAGAACTGTTTTAAGCTTCATGACTATCCTTCTGACTTCAAAACAAGAGAAAAGGAGGGGCACAAAATGCTCAGGCTAACAGTGTGAAAAGTTCTGGTGTTCTTCCAACTTCAGAGATACATGGTCAAGGACATCAGACACCAACTTATTGTCACGCCCCGGCCTCGGGAAGCGCGATCATCGCTCAACCGAGTGAACCAGGTCGAGAAATCCTGTTGAGCCTTTCCTACCTGACTCATTCATAAACCAAAGAGGAATCATAACGTCATTTGTTAAGCTAGAGGGAGGTCAGTTATGAACATATAGACATGACACTAATCTATTCTCCCTTATATACATGTTTTCATAATTAAATCTTCCAAAATATGCATACAATTTACAATTTTAGTGGGAGAGAGAGAGAGAGAGAGAGAGTTAAAATTACAAGTTGATTCAACAACTACCCCGCCAAGCATATATGACCCACATAAGTGTCTACGGAGCCTCTACGGATACAAAATACAAGCGTGATCCTGACGGTGACAAGGCTCCGGCTATACCTCAAAATGTAATGACATGTAAACAAAAGAGGAGCAACATATTCTACACACGACCCCGGGAAGGAACGTGGCTCACCGAGACTGCTGTTGGGTGAAGGAGAAGGCACCGCTACCTACGATCAGCTACCATCTACGGAGCCACCTACATCTATTAAAAGATGTAACGCCCCCGGCAAAAGTGGCATTAGTACCATCAAATAGTACTAGTATGTATGAAAAAACTCTACTCTAAATAGAATAACAGTAAATCAGGTAAGAAAACAGTCACGGGAGTTAAATAACACTTTACAACAGTAGAGAAAACACAATTATGGGTCGCACAGTTTCTTGTTTCGTATCCCATCCTTTTGATTAATAATCTTTTAAAGCCAAGTGCCATAATTTATAATGTCACAGTTTCCTTTTTACACAGAGTACGGTCTCAGCCCGACCGGCTAAGCCATCCCAAGTGAGACATAACCAACATCATAATTTATATTCATAGTTCCGATGTAAATTCCACCATGTGTACATCATGGTGTCCAATCTCGACCCGATCGTCTAAGCCATCTCACTTTGGGACATCACCATTTCATTTATTTACTCAGTTCACATTTCATTTCCACCATTTATCACATAGTTCTTGGCGCTTGGACACGTTTTACAATTCGAGCCTGATTCCCCTTTTTATTCGTTCAATAGCATCATCCTTCATATTAACGAGAACCAACATATAATGAATTGCACACATAATAAAAGGAGCACGTAGGGTCACAATTCACATTTTCAAGTAGCATGGTGACATGGTAGTCAACTAGAACAATTAAGAAACAAAAATCTTTCGATTCAACACACTAAAACAATCAATTCAAGTATGATAAAGTAAGGGACTCATACCACCTATTCGGACACCAACGAGGTGATTCTACGAAGATTAGAGTTAGCCATACATACCTCGACTGAGTCTTATCCCTAATTCTTACGACAATTTCCGGAATCCTTTAGCTCTTTCAATCTCTTAGAGTGAAGAAATTGGTATCCTATTTGATTAGTTCCAAGCTTTCAGTGGTGATGGAGGATCAATTTGATGGAATTGGGACCTTCTCTCTAGAACCCTCTCTTTTCTCACTCTAAATTGTCAGGAGAATGGTTTAAAATGATGGGGGATGTGTTTTATATTGGTCTGGGGTCGGGTTTAAAAATAAAAAAATGGGGTGCCCCGACACAGATATCTAGTTTCATATGCGACCGCAGAATGAGTATGCGGTTCGCAAAGCTGCCACAGAAAGGGTCTCAGAAGAATGAATTTTCTGACCGGCTATGCGACCATTATGTGGCCCGCATACCTATTTTGTTGTTACATAATACGCCACAGAACTCCCCTAGAAAAACTCCAAGGCAGATATGCGATGGATTATGCGTCTCGCATATTAATTGTGCGATCGCATTTTAGGCCGCATAATTGGCCTCAAGTTTGGCCAATTTTCTGATTCACTCAGCGGCCATTATGTGATCCGTAGAGTGATTATGCGACCGCATAATGGGCCGCAGAAACGCACTCTTTCGCGAACATTTTCTTCTAAGTCCGAAGGGTACTATTCAATACAAAAGTTCGAACCGCGGTGCGGCACCACGAAATCCCGAGTTTTGGGTTAAGAATTTTATGGGTCCTTACACTTCTCCAGCTCACTTCTTTACTCAGGAACAATACCAGCAGATTCTGTATTTGCTGAACAAGGATAAGGAGGCTGAACCTGTTGCCAATGTTGTCACTGCAGGAACAATAGGTAGTATACATGCATTTATGACAAGATTGATGCATAGTAACTGGATTATAGACATATGGGCAACAAACCATATGGTTCATAATTTGCACCTGCTAGAGAAGTATGATGAAATACCAGAAATTTTTAGGAGTAAAGTTCATTTACCAACTGGAGAACAAGTGTCTATTACTCATACTGGTATTTGTTCTTTCTTCAAAGATAAAGATGTTCTAAACATTCTCCACATTCCAGAGTTCAAATATAATCTTCTCTCAATGTCTAAACTCGCAAAAGAGTTATAGTGTCTAGCAACATTTTACCCTGATTTCTGTATCTTTCAGGAACTCTCAAGTGGGAAAGTATTAGGGATTGGTAAGGAATAGTTGGGTCTGTAAATTCTCAAGGCAGAAGACAGAGCAATACTCAATCACCAAGGCACTCATTCCTATTCAATTGTACATACCATTCCAGGTGACCAATAAATATAGTAATCTAGCAAACAATAAGACTTGTGCTGTATAATCTTTGTGTCACCAAAGATTAGGTCATGATACTTTAAAGGTTTTGAGATCTATAGATGCTTTGCATAATATGAAGTCGAAGTAACATCATTATAGTGTGTGTACTATAGCCAAGCAATCAAGACTACATTTTCCTTCTAGCTCTTCTTGCTCTAAATGTATCTTTGATATTGTGCATGGTGATGTCTGGGGGCCCTATAGGGTGCCTACGCATGACGGCAAGAGATATTTTTGACCTTGGTAGATGATTACTCCACATATACCTGGCTATAAAGGTTATTAAAAGATTTATAACAATGGCCTCAACACAGTTTGATCACAGACTCAAATGCCTAAGAATATACAACAGTATAGAGTTTTTTAATGACCAGATGTAGACCTTGTTGAAGACTCAAAGTATAGTACATAAAAGTTCTTGTACATATGCCCCTAGAGGTATAGTACATCAAACTCTACTAATGAAGTTGAAACTTCATCTTCTTCTACCTCAACTCCTTTATATCATGATCAGTCTACTATATCCTCACCAATTTCCCCTCATGTCTCAGTTTGTGAACCTTATGCTCCTTCCATAACACTCAGAAAGTCCTCTAGGACTACCAAGCCACCTATGTGGCTAGCAGATTATGTGGTTTCACCAGCTAAGTCTGCATATCCTGTGTCAAACTATGTGGCCTATGACCAGTTGTCAGAGCCTCTCTTGCTGCATTCTCAGCTATTGTGCAACCCAAATCTTTCTTAGAAGCCAGTAGGAATCCCAAGTGGGTTAAGGCTATGCAAGTAGAAATCACAACTCTTGAAGAAAACAACACCTGGTCTATTGTTCTTCTCCCTCCTGGCAAGGTTCCTATAGGTTACAAGTGGGTGTTTAAAGTCCAATACAAGTCATCTGGTGAAGTGGAGAGGTATAAGGCCAGGATGGTGGCCAAGGGTTACAGTCAACAAGAAGTATTGGACTACACAGAAACTTTCCCTCCTGTAGCTAAAATGGTTACTGTGAGGGATGTGGTTGCATTAGTTGCTGCTTCAGGATGGTATGTATTTCAAATGGATGTTCACAATGCTTTTCTTCAAGGAGATATTCTTGAAAAAGTGTATATGCATGTTCCAGATGGCTTTTCAAGCCAAGGGGAGTGTCAGCATGTGCGCAAATTGCATAAGTCACTCTACGGATTGCCAAGGGGAGTGTCAGCATGTGTGCAAATTGCATAAGTCACTCTATGAATTAAAACAGGCACCTAGGTAGTGGAACCAAAAACTAGCTGAAGTTCTTATAGATATGGCATTTGCTCAAAGTCACTGTGACTATTTTTTGTTTACTCAAAAGATGAATTCAGAGTTAGTAGTCATTCTTGTCTATGTAGATGACCTTCTAGTGAATGGAAGTAATCTAAAACTGATCAAACAAGTCAGAAAGGATTTGTAGGAGAGGTTCAAGATGAAAGATCTTGGTGAACTTAAATACTTTCTAGGGATTGAGTTCTCTAGATCTCAGGAAAGAATTGTTATGTGCCAAAGGAAATATGTTTTAGAACTAGTTTCTGAACTAGGCCTAGAAGGTGCAAAGCCAACAACAACACCTCTGGAGTTCAATCACAAGCTCACATCCATTGAGTTTGACAAGCAAAGTCCAGATGTTATATCTATAATTGATAAAGAACTCGAAGACAAGGGAGGCTCTCAGAGACTAGTTGGAAGGTTGTTGTACTTAACCTTGACAAGACCTGACATTGCCTTTGTGGTTCAAGTGCTCAGTCAGTATATGCATGCACCTAAAGTTTCTCACATGGAAGCTGCCCAAAGAGTGGTGAGGTACATAAAAACTGCTCCCGAACTTGGATTGTTTATGCCTGCAAAAGCAAGAAAATCTTTGTCTGCATACTTTGATTCTGATTGGGGGGCCTGTGTAGAGTCAAGGAGATCAGTGACGTGCTATGTAGTGAAATTTGGTGAAGCACTGATATCATGGTAGTCAAAAAATAGGGAACTGCGTCCGGGAGCTCTGCTGAAGCTGAATTTCGAAGTATGGCCTCTACTGTAGCAGAAGTGGTGTGGAAAACATGACTCTTTAAGGAGCTGGGAACTGAATTGGTACAACCTATACAGTTGCATTGTGATAGCAAGGTTGCTATACAAATTGCAGCTCACCCTATTTTTCATGAACAAACCAAGCACATTGACATTAATTGTCATTTTGTGAGAGTAAAGCTCGTTCAAGGTCTGATTAAAACTCAACACATCAGAACAACTGTGCAGCTAGCAGATCAGTTGACTAAGAGTCTATGCAAGCCACAACACGAATATCTACTAGACAAGCTGGGAACGAAAAATGTATTTCATCCTTCAACTTGAGGGGGAGTGAGTATAGTGGGTCCCAACTATTTATTAGTTAGGAGTAATTAGTTATAACTACCAATAGTTAGTTAGTTAGCTTGCATTTTTGTATAAGTATAGTAGTTGGTTAATGGTACTGAACAACTATTCATTCTCCTTCTTTATCAGCTAATAACAAAGATTACATTTCCCTTCATTTCTTCTTCTTCTAGAATTAATAAGTTGTGCCATGGCTGAAGCTTCTTAACAATTTCAATAATAAGGTTTAAAGGAAAAAGATAAGCACATGTAGTAGATGAATAAAATCTTCAAATTCAAATTTCCAAACCCGGCTCTAATTTAATCTCCAAGGATTTAAAGCAACAGAAACTGCATTTCTCGTAATCTTGAACGTTGTGGTTTCTCCTCTTTCCAAACATTTCTTTTAATTATGTGAAGAGTGGTATACTCTTTAACTAGCTAGATCTTGCCTACTAATCGAAAAATATTTTAACACACACATTATCATTTGCAATGCATCTGTAGTGGACTAGAAAGCTATTTGAGAAACTTTAATACTATGATTAATAGTTGATCAATTATAGATACTGACGTAACTTTTCATTACTAAGACGTCTTTTTAATTTGCCACCATTTCTTCATTAATTATTGCAACTGTTGGATTAATAGAACAAACCATTTAATAAATTATTATAGAAAACAGAAACGAAAATAAATTGGCAAAAAAGCATAAAAAACAAAACAAAAAAAAAACGGAAAATAAATAGCAATCCTCAACTATAGAAGATGCCACATCAACTCTACTATTCCCAAAATTATATATATATATAGAGAGAGAAAGAGAAGTAGATATATTGGTATAAGTGAAAAGGATAACATAAGGAAACAAAAAAACATAACATAAAAATTTAATTTTATAATGAATGACTATTAATACAGGATATTGTTTTAGAGAATTATAACTGTATTATATATATATTTTTTTTAATGTAAATGACACATTATTTTTGTATTTAATATTCTCTCGCCTAATCCATATATATTACATGAAAATTAACAAAATTTTATAAGCTTAAAGCTACTTAATACAAAGTGACATAATTAAAGAAAATGTCCCAAAATAGTTCACTAGAATACACATGATTTATTGACTGTAGTGGCATCGCCAATAACATTAATATTGGTCTCACCTTGTGATTAATTGCCGGCATAAAGGAAAATACTAGTGTAGTGGCAAGGGGGTTCAAAATTTATTTAGGTCATATGTTTATATCTGATATGTGATATTCTAGTATTTTTCTAATTTACCTTGCATAAATTTCTCTTTCTGCAACTGTTCATATATATACAACAAATGGACATGAATATCTCACACAATATTGTTTTATCAAAAAAGTGTTAAATTTTTTCTTAAAACGAATTAACAAGGAAATAGATGGTGAATCCTAGTTAAAGATAATAACTACTAGATCTGTAAAATTAATATTCTAATGAAGTAAGATCGTGCCCGAAAATGTAAAAAATGCCCAATGATTGTCAATTAATGCAGTAAAGTGAACATGAAATGAATGTTGATAATGACAATAAATGTAATAAGTAAGAATTTATCACCCAAATGTTAGATGACTTGGATGATTCTCCTTCCTGACAGCAACGTGGGATAATACTAAATGATGATGAATACGAGATCCTTGGATATTGTGAGCAAGAAGATATGTCGAGAACAACTCAAATCAGTGGACAAGACAAGCTTTGTATATTCTTTGTAGTCAACCTTTACAATGTGCTCTTATCAGAAGTCCAGATCCCTTTTTGTTCTTTTTCTTGGGATATTCCTAAAAAATCCTAAAAAGTACAATTGAAGGAATATCTCATGGAATATTCCTTCACTCTATTCTAAACTTATCATACCGTTACTTTCACATGTTCTTTACTCGACCTCGACGCTAATCCTCCTTAAGATGACACATCGCCATTGAGTCGTGGTCGGCTTAATCCTCGACCACGTCTATTACAGTTAAGTTCAATCCAAATTTTGACCAATATAGTTAGTCCCTCCACTTGTTGAGGTCGTGGTCTTGAACGTCCTCGATGAGCGGGCTCTGCCTGCAATCGTTCAGAGAAAATTTGGTCTCTCATGGTTGCATCGAATCGGCCGAGGTCGAACTAGGGGTTGTTAGTGGGGCTACAATTGGTGTGAATGACGTAGGATATAGTCATGGCCATGCACGTCATCATTACACGTCTTCCCAATGCAGAGTTTGTGCTTCTGTTGCTTCGATTTTGGTGCCATTGACAACTCTTTGCCTCGATTATGATGTCACCCAACCCTATAAATAGGAGAGATGGGCTTCATTCTTGAAGCTTTCAACATTTCCCCTTTTGCATGAATATAATCCTTCTTTGATCTTCTTCTCTGATCTCCATCTCCGATTTCTTGCAGCTTCTTCAATTTCAGTTTCCGATTTGTTTCCCGGTTGATACTTTCTCTCTTTTACTCTTTTGCACGCACTTTACTACGTAAATATGTCAACTTCTCCTCATATTCATGACGGAGTTTCTGATGCCACTCCTATATCGGTGGCTATTCCTCCTGGCGGTGGGGAGTCACCCAGTTGAAGAGGAAGACAACTTCTCCATAATGGAAGAAGTGGTTCCTAAGAACCCTTCGGTCAGAAATGACTTCCCTAAGGAACCTGCCCCCGCTCCCGCTCATGAGCTTTCTGAGAAGCGGCTAGAGGAGATAGTCGACCACCTGTCCAAATATCGCATCCCTTCTCACGTCGAAATTGTTCCGGCAGGAGGTGATATGGTACAGGTTCATCGGCCAGGATATTGTGTATTCTATGTTTATCCATTTCTAATAGGTTATTCTCTTCCTCTCCCTCGGTTAGCGGAGGAGTTCTGCCACTTTTAGAATGTCTGCCCGGCACAACCCTCCCCTTTTTATATAAGATTTTTTTGATGTTAGCGAAGTACGCAGAGCTGGCCGGCTGTGAGGTCAATATCCGCCACCTGCTGCATCTATTCTCGCCTAGTTTTTATAGAGGCAAGTTGATACACCTACGACATCGTGGGACCAAAAGGTTGGTGGCCGGGATGGATGATAAGGCGAATCAGCGGTTCTGGTAGAAATACTTCTTCGTCAAGACCGAGCATCTAGTGGCGGATTCGACCGAGTTCCCTAAGCAGTGGAACTACAATCGTAAGTATCTCGTCATACGTTCGTTATTTTCTCCTTTCTCCCTTTTTTTCTTTCGCACTTCGACCTACTCATGGTTTCCTTGTTTTCAGCTGTGAGGCGTTCTCCTTCTGTTGTTTTGGATATCAAAGATTGAGTGGCTCGCGTGTTACCCCACATCATGGGGATCCGCGATTGGGCGTCCTTCCATAAGAACTTTGGACCCAAGATTTCGTCTCGTAAGTGTCTTCTACTTTTTGATTTGCCACCATTCACTATCGTCTTTTGAAGTGACCTTCTATTGGTGTTAGGTGTTATACCCCAATTTAACACGGGTCAAACTAGAGTATAACATATTGGTGCTTCCGAAGGTTTAATTAATTAAGAGCCCACCTAATTATTTTAAAGGTGAATTAGGACACCAATTTTAAAGTTAACTCTGTTTTATATGATCTACATAGTTTTAGAGATTGGGTAAGGGTTCTAATTAATCCTATAAGGAAGGTTTTTAAGGCACCCTTTAAGATCGTTAATACGATTAACCGGCGAAACTTTGGTTAACTTATGGTTAAAAATGCGAGAACCATACCAAAATAATTAATGTGAAATGGTAAAAAATCTGATTTGAAAAAAAGGGTAACTTGAAAGGAATGTCAATGCCTTCATGTGTAAATTTACAAAAATACTCAACTAGACTTTAACATCTTATGCTTATTCAACGTCATAAGAAAAAAAGAGTTTTAATGAAAGGTTTTTGAAAGCATTATGTTTTTTTTTTAAAAAGAAAGAGAACGAATTCCAAATTCTTGCATCCGATCCATATATCTAATGTGATTAAAATAGTAATAAAGATTATAAGAAATAAGAAACAAGGATAACTAAATACAACCATGCTAATATGAATTTTAATATATAATCTCCAAATAAAAATGAAGTCAAATCATGCAAGTGGAGTTAAATAGCAAGAAAGATAATTAAAAGAAAAGAAAGACGCCATAGGCATCCCCAAGCATTTCACTTATTTTTCTGCTCTCCGGGATATTCTAAGGAAGACGGTATAGGATGTGATGACTCCATGCTCGGGTAGTGTTGAGTCTCCTTTTGAGACATCATTGCAAGAGTCTTAAATTAGGACTTTTTTAGGGCAGTGAAACTGAGGCTCGAAGGTCGTTTCAGATCTACCCTTTTGGATTTCGAATTGAAACTTGAGAAAGATAGAATACAAAAGTTTAAAAGTGTAAATATGATTTTTTTCCGGATTCCTCCCAGATGTCTTTCGGCTGAGACTTTAGGATGTATTTATAGGTGAAAAACACTGATCTAGGGTTTTAATTTACATTTTGAAATTCCAAGTTGTGTTGGCAGAGAAAAGTCACGGGTCGAGTGTGGAGTCCGAAAAAGAGCCGTTTGAATCTCTGCTATTTCTGTGTTTTCAGAGATTTCAAAGGTTCTTTGGACTCTAGTGTTGACTTAATCTTGTGCCAGGAAATGGCTGGAGAAACGCAATGAAGAGAGATAGAGATAGAGGGTACGGAGTTTCACAAGAATGGAGGAACAATTCTGAGGGAATATCTGCCATGGTGATGTTTGCAAAAAGGGGGAATGAGACGTTGCTGGCAATGAAAAGAAAATCTAGTTTAGTCTTTAAGTTCTTTTTGGAATGATATTTGGGATTGGTATTGAGTTTATGAGAATTGGGTGATGGCTAATTGGGTTGGTCTAGGCTATTAGAGAGTGGGCTCATAAAAAAGAATGTGTTGGTCGAAATTAGTAGGCTTTTCCCTTCTTTAAATCAATTTCTTTGGGCTTCTTGTTATTAATATCTTGGACTAAAATTTAACACTTTAAATATATAAAATCTAGTATTTATATATTTGATAATATTAATATAGCATTGTTTCAAGCAAAATTATTGAAAAACAAGAACTATATAAAATAACTTGTCCAAGGTATTAAATCGAGAAACACAAAGAAATTGATTGAAGGAAAGGTAGGACAAAATTGGGTAAATATTTTAAAGTATTGAAATAAATATTACTATTTGATTAAATAAAGGAATGTGATAAAATTTTCGCAAAAGACGATAAAAATGGTATTAAAATAAAAATAATAACAATAAAAAGATAATACTAATATCCAAATAATTATATAGATACTAACAATAATAAAATAATAATACTAACTAGGTCTATTGTGGGATAACAATTTTAAAATAATTATTATTAAACTATTAGAAATATTAGAAGCTAAAAAAATAGTTTGGAATAAAGGAGGGATAAAATTGGATGTCAACAACTGCCCCTCTTTGCCCGGAGACAATAAAAGAGTTTTCGGACAAAGAAATTGACTTAGTAGCCAATTTTGTCTTGACTTGTAAATGTGGATTTGAGTGTTATAAGGATTATGAAAGGATGTTTGGAAGGCTCCTGAAGCGAATGAAAATTGTCAAGATTTATGTCTGAGCTCTGGTCTCCGAATTGACTACATATCTCGGGTTTCACGAAAATCGGGCCATGTGTAGTTCAAGATTTATGATACCTTGGAGTAAAACTCAACGAGTGATACTGATCCTAAAAATGCTGCCCCAGTGTCGGATTATGGAGACGCCGGGTGTTAACACTGGTTTGGTCATGATAGGAAAAGATGTTTGAAATAAGGATTTTGATTAGAAATTTTGAGAGCGAGGTCGAGCGGAGTTCGAAGTAGACCCTTGACCTTTGTTGGAGAGTTTGGTATTCCTCCTTAACAACTTGCTCCAGTTCATTGCTAAGATATAGTTCCACGTTGCGCTATATTTCCTGCAAAACTTAACAATGCTAAAAATATTTGTTAGGAAATAAGATGCAATATGGCATAAAAGTAATCTTATGAAAACCATATTTAGGCGACAATTCATGAAAAGCGAACTTTTGTGCAAACATATAAAAATATAGTTGTATGGTGACATATTTCATGGTCGGCAATGGACATGAAAATTTAGTTTATAAAGATAAATGCATTTGGCAATGTTTTTATGAAGGATAAAATGTTTCAGCAATGCTTATGCAATTATGACCACTTGGTTCGAAATAAATTAATGTCCTTTTTGAGGAAGGATTAACCTCTATGTCCTATTTGAAGGCGGATGACCATGATATGTTCCATTCGAGGGTGGTTAACCCAAAATATCTTATTTGAGGGCGGATGGACCCGATATATCCTATTCGAGGGCGGATAAACCCGATATATCCTATTTGAGGGTGGATGGACCCGATATATCCTATTTGAGGGCGGATGGACCCGATATATCCTATTTGAGGGTAGATGGACCTGATATATCCTATTTGAGGGCGGATAGACCCGACATATCCTATTTGCAGGCGATTTTAGACCCATCATATCCTATTTGAGGGCGGATAGATCCGATCCTATTTGAGGGCGGATAGACCTGATATATCCTATTTGAGGGCGGACAAACCCGATATATCCTATTTGAGGGCGAATGGACCCGATATATCCTATTTGAGGGCGGATAGACCCTATATATCCTATTCGAGGGCGGATGGACCCGATATATCCTATTCGAGGGCGGATGGACCCGATATATCCTATTTGAGGGTGGATAGACCCGATATATCCTATTTGAGGGCGGATAGACCCGATATATCCTATTTGAGGGCGGATAGACCCGATATATCCTATTTGAGGGTGGATGGACCCGATATATCCTGTTTGAGGGCGGATAGACCCGATATGTCCTATTTGAGGGCGGATGGACCCGATATATCCTATTTGAGGGTGGATGGACCCGATATATCCTATTTGAGGGCGGATAGACCCGATATGTGGTGCATGATTTGTAATTACAAAGATTGATGTAGTGCAAAGAGCTTGGTATAATGCTCATTTTCAAGTGGCAATTCATGGTGAGATGCAAAAATCCTGGTGAGATGACTACCCGTTCTTCTGATTTCCTCTTGTCTGCTTTCTTGCTCATGCCAATGCCTAACAAAACAGTTAAGAAATCTGCATGGGATTCTGTACCAAGAACATCGGTTTTGTAGTGACAAATATCCATGGTGCAGAGAGCTTGATGCAGTGCCTTTACAAAGAAAATGTTCAAGGAGCGGTGTCAATAATTTGAGAATTTGCATGCTGAAGTTTAGTATTAGTAAATTCGTGTACTCAAAGAAAACTATGAGTTTTAAAATATAATTTGCGATAACTTGGCTTGATCTCCATGTTGCATTATGTTTCCTGCAAAACTTAACATGCTAGGCAAATTCGTCAGTAGAGTATATATTGAAATGCAATATGCTGTAAAGTGACTTTATGAAAATGACACCTTTTGGGTGTTTATTTACACAGTGTGGCCTAGTCAGCCATAATGATTTGATAAACATGTAGCTTTATGACAATGATGATTTTCAACAATAACCTGCGGATTATAAATGTGCTTTGCAATGACTTATGATAATGATGCATTTCAGTAATGACATTAAAAAACATGACCATCTAGGTCGAAATAAATTAATGAAAAGCATGTGAATATGTGCTAAAGTGTCCTGTTGTTCAGGCGGACAACCTTAATATCCTATTATCAGGTGGATAACCTTGTGTCCTATTATCATGCGGACAACCTTGTGTCCTATTATCAGCCAGACTACCTCATGTCCTTTTATCAGGCGGACTACCTCATGTCCTATTAGTCAGGTGGACTACCTCGTATTCTATTAATCAGGCAGACGAACTTATGTCCTATTAATCAGGCGGACTATCTCATTGTCCTGTTATTATGTGGACGAACCTGGATGCATGGCGCTTGATTGCAATTTTAAACATTGGTGCGGTGCAGAAGCTTGGTGCGATGCTTGATTTGTAGTTGTATAATGCGGTGCAGAAGCTTGGTGCTTGATTTGTAGTTGTATAATCGGTGCAGAGAGCTTGCTATGGTTACTTCGAAGTAACGTATATTTATGGTGCAATGCGGAGAGCTTGGTGCAATAAATTTGCAATAGCAAATGGTGCGGTGAAAAGTACTTGATGCAGTGCCTTTGTAGTAGTGAATGTTCCTAGTGCAATGCTAATAGTTGTTGGATCTTCATACTGAAGTTTTGCTATTAATAAATTCCTGCACTCAAAGAAAAATGATAAGTTGCAAAGTTTGATTTGTGCTGGCTTGGCTTCATCCTTTGCTTTAAATCTTGCGACTTATGCCTTGGTGCTGAGCTTTGTGATAGCGTGTAATATTGTTCAAGAATAGCTAAAATATGCCCCTGCATTACTCAAATAAACTCGTTAGTATAAAAGAAAGTGGTTGCCTTGCATTGACCGTCAAAGTTTTTCTTTGAATCTGCAACTTGTTGCTATGGCATCCTGGAATTTGCTGTTGTGCTTGTAACAAATATGTAGCTTGAGATTTCATTTCTTGCTTTGCCAAATAATGCAGGGTCCTTCTGCAAAATCAAGGGTGGGCGGGTGGAGAATGGTTGCGTTATGACATCATTCTTAGTCCTCCTGATCTGCTATGCGTTTTCTCTTCAAGCACAGTGGTGCCAATTTTGATGGATCTCCTTTGACAATGATTGTTCCTGCGGTGCATTTACTGCTTGGTAACTCATGATGTACCGTTATGTTTCCTTGTTCAATCATGCTTTGTATCTTGATCTTAAGGGCTGAACATTCTTCAGTGTCATGTCCTTGAATGTTTGAATGAAATGCATAATTCTTAGATGGATCAAAGTTTTGAGGTGGTTGCTCAGAGATAAATCCTTTCCTTTGTCGTAGAAGACTTTTGGCTTTCAATCTATCAAGTATGTCAACCAATGGCTCTTCCGAAGAAGTCAAAAAGCAGGGCTTCATCTTTTTTTGTTGTCGAGGGTTGCATTGTGCTTGGGGAAATTTCTTCTGAAAGTTCTGCTGAAAATTTTTCTGGTGATTAGGCTTGAGGTCCATGCTCCTAAAGTTGGAATTGGCATAATTTTGCAAAATATGATTATTGTCATAGGATTGTGGCTGGTGCATAGTCGTGGCAACTGAATTTTTTTTGTTTCTTTTTGTATCGCAAGTTTTCATGTATCTCTTGGTGGAAGGTTTGGTTAATAGCTTGAGTTATCGAACCATCCACAACTCTCTCTTCCTGAATGCTACATACTAACTCTTTCCAATTCGAATCAAATCGGAGAAATTGCGTACACAAGTTACGAGCAGTTTATCAAATACCTTCTTGAATTTGAGTGAAGGTTGAGATCAATTTCCTCGAAAGTGTTACGGAGATTAACCAACACATTTCTTCGTACCACATTCGCCTTGGAACCATCAGTCTGTGCTTGCAACAGTCCCTTACTAGTGCTGCATTCTTAAAATCGGTCTACCATCATAGCCTCGTCCTTTATGCAGATTCGCAGCCAAAACAATGTTCAGTGTTAGGCAACCTTTAAGGAAAAATTAAATTTCAAACAAAAAAAGCGTTAGCATAATCATCATAATAAAATAAATGCATAAAAATAATAGAGTATATGATTAGATAGATTAATCCATGATATGGTTAAGTAGGAGCCTTAAACTAGAAACGATGGCCTATGTTGCAAAATGGATGGACAAGAATGAATTGTTATCTAGAGGGCTCTAACGCTCGAGACTTGTTGACGTGAAAACGGAATGATTTGAACATCAAAACTTTATCTCTAGCAAAAGTTCTTTTCCTTGCATTATTCTAGACTTTTTTAAAAATAAAATTGCCCCAATCTGTAGGATTTTTTTTATTACTCCATGGCATGATGTCCTATGCGAGCATACTCAATTTCTTTAAAGTTGATCAATTTGCATAAAAAGCAATTCTACCGCAGTTTCCTTCTTTGAGGAAATTAAAAAACAATCTACTGTAAAAGATCGAGCCTTATATAGACTATGCTTCAAAGAGGCCAAAGATGGATAATTTTGATGTTGAAAATAATTTTTGGCTGTTTGAATGTCGAAAATCTCACAATTAAAATACTTGGTTAGGATATAAGAGTCAATTAGACATGAAATGACTCTATTATTATTTTTTAGAGTTGGCAAATCATAAAGTTGTCGAGGCCCAGAATACGATATTCGTTTTGAGAGTTGTGGGATGGTTTCTCAACACGTATGCCAAAACTTAGAATTAGCGGGGTGCGTGAAGATTAGTCTCGATGACCCGAAATAGTAATACAAATATTTGGATTGGATAGATGACAATTTAGAATAACTTTGGCGGTGCAAATTGGACAAATAGTGGCCTTCTATTGCTTGGTAGATTGCACAAATTTGGACATCTACCAATTTGTAAATGAGAGTTGGCACGAAGGTTAAATTCAAAAATATAGGTAGAATGCTAAATAAATTTTAAGAAAAAATAGAGTTATGTGATAGAAGTTTATGCTTGTGTGAAAAGGACATGGACAAATTGAAAAAATATGTGAGGCACGATTGACAATATTTTAAAAATATGTAACCATATTTAAAGAAAGGGATGCAAATAAAATTGGCTCGAAAAATTAAGTGGGCAAATTATTGTACCTAACCATAAGTGATTACACTATTTTTTTAATGAAATCTTACTGAACACCTTGTTGGTTAAAGAAAATTCTTAAAGCTAGTTAAAGGCACGAATATTGAGTGATTTCATGATGGACCGAGCTTTTGAAAAGTTTGCGGACAAAACATCCTACCTTATGAATAATAGAAGATCATACTCAAAGACTAAAAGATATCTTAATTAGATTCTAAAAATGAGAGTGGACCTAAGAGAAATTAGGGACTAAGCGGTGCTCTAGAGTTGTTAAAAAGCGCTAAGCGCAGAATTATTGGTGGCTATTATTTATCATTATTAAGTCAAAAGGATGATTTAAAATAAATAAAAAAAAATATATGAACAAATAAAGTATATATTTAAATAAAGAAGTAAGCAAGCTGGATAGTCAATACTTTCATCTTCTGCAAAACAACAAAAATGTTAGTACAAATAATAAAGTCAAGTAAGCAACCTAGCAAATAAGCAAATAGCCAACATAGCAAGTAAGCAAGCAAAACATGTGACACATTCCACAGCTTAACAAATAATAGCATGTCCTAATAGGGACCTTTTGTGCCAAAGGTAGACCTAACATGTATTAAAGGACAAATATGCCATTATGTGTCATTCCATTGCTTTAAATTAATTAAAAAAATTCTATTTTTCAAAACTTTTTAAATAATAATAATAATAATAATAAATTGCTTAAACCTTTTTTTTTTTGTAATAAAAATTTAAAAGAAAGTATAATAAAAGATATTTCGTCATGTTTAAACTTCTCGATGTTACGCTCGATTATGTCATTTGAAAATTTTCATATATCATCAAAAATTAGTTATGCTCCATTACCTAGGATTTAATTAATTTAGAGCAAGTGGTCCACATAATTGGCATGTTCACCCCTCAAATAATGCACATATGTGATAAGGTGTCACTTGGAGTTGAAAACCCCTTGGACATTTAGGTGAGGTTAACTAATGGATTTAATACACCTCTGGTATTAAATCGCCTAAGGTTAAAATGATGCATGCTCTTAAAAGGGTGTTGATTTAGCTCTATCTTAAGTTGACTAAGAGTGTGTTTTCTAGACTGGTCTTCTCCCAAGTGGACAACTTGAGAGTGGAAAGCCGTGACTGTCGACTGCACCGCTGATTGACTTATCCACAAACTTTCGCCTAAAAGGTATTTTTGAAAAGTGCACGGCTGCAAACCACGTAACCGCTAGGTGTGTGCATAGTGTGAGTTTTCCAGGAGTGGAGGAAGTGAAACGGGATGACAATATACAAAGCAATAAGTATATATAAACAATAATTTATCACATAAGACAACTCATATAAGAATCATAAACAATTACAAACACACAAATAAATTTATTATTAACCTAAGTTTGTTATGGTTTAGAACCTAGAATCCCCAGCAGAGTTGCCATGCTGTTATACCCCATTTTAACACAGGTCAAACTAGAGTATAACATATTGGTGCTTCCGAAGGTTTAATTAATTAAGAGAGTCGCCACCTAATTATTTTAAAGGTGAATTAGGACACCAATTTTAAAGTTAACTCTGTTTTATATGATCTACATAGTTTTAGAGATTGGGTAAGGGTTCTAATTAATTCTACAGGGAAGATTTTTAAGGCACCATTTAAGATCGTTAATACGATTAACCAACGAAACTTAAGGTTAACTTATGGTTAAAAATGCGAGAACCATACCAAAATAATTAATGTGAAATGGTTAAAAATCTGATTTGAAAAAAAGGGTAACTTGAAAGGAATGTCAATGCCTTAATGTGTAATTTTAGGAAAATACTCAACTAGACTTTAACATCTTATGCTTATTCAACACCAATAAAAAAAAAGAGTTTTAATGAAAGGTTTTTGAAAGCATTATGTTTTAAAAGAAAAAAAAAAAAAAGAGAGAACGAATTCCAAATTCTTGCATCCGGACCATACATCTAATGTGATTAAAATAGTACTAAAGATTATAAGAAATAAGAAACAAGGATAACTAAATACAACCATGCTAATATGAATTTTAACATATAATCTCCAAATAAAAATGAAGTCAAATCACGCAAGTGGAATTAAATAGCAAGAAAGATAATGAAAAGAAAAGAAAGACGCCATAGGCATCCCCAAGCATTTCACTTATTTTCCTGCTCTCCGGGATATTCTAAGGAAGACGGTATAGGATGTGATGACTCCATGCTCGGGTAGTGTTGAGTCTCCTTTTGAGACATCATTGCAAGAGTCTTAAATTAGGACTTTTTTAGGGCAGTGAAACTGAGGCTCGAAGGTCGTTTCAGATCTACCCTTTTGGATTTCGAATTGAAACTTGAGAAAGATAGAATACAAAAGTTTAAAAGTGTAAATATGATTTTTTTCGAGATTCCTCCCAGATGTCTTTCGACTGAGACTTTAGGATGTATTTATAGGTGAAAAACACTGACTAGGGTTTTAATTTACATTTTGAAATTCCAAATTTTGTTGGCAGAGAAAAGTCACGGGTCGAGTGCGGAGTCCGAAAAAGAGCCGTTTGAATCTCTGCTATTTCTGTGTTTTCAGAGATTTCAAAGGTTCTTTTGCCTCTAGTGTTGACTTAATCTTGTGCCGGGAAAGGGCTGGAGAAACGCAATGAAGAAAGAGAGATAGAGGGTACGGAGTTTCACAAGAATGGAGGATTAGTTCTGAGGGAATAGTCTGCCATGGTGATGTTTGCAAAAAGGGGGAAGGAGACGTTGCTGGCAATGGAAAGAAAACTTAGTTTAGTCTTTACGTTCTTTTTGGAATGATATTTGGGCTTGGTATTGAGTTTATGGGAATTGGATGATGTCTAATTGGGTTGGTCTGGACTATTAGAGAGTGGGCTCATGAAAAAGAATGTGTTGGCCGAAATTAGTAGGCTTTTCCCTTCTTTAAATCAATTTCTTTGGGCTTCTTGCTATTAATATCTTGGACTAAAATTTAACACTTTAAATATATAAAATCTAATATTTATATATTTTATAATATTAATATAGCATTATTTCAAGAAAAATTATTGAAAAGCAAGAACTATATAAAATAACTTGTCCAAGGTATTAAAGATCGAGAAACACAAAGAAATTGATTGAAGGAAAGGTAGGACAAAATTGGGTATATATTTTAAAGTATTGAAATAAATATTACTATTTAAGTAAATAAAGGAATGTGATAAACTTTTCACAAAAGACGATAAAAATGATATTAAAATAAAAATAATAACAATAAAACGATAATACTAATATCCAAATAATTATATAGATAGTAACAATAATAAAAATAATAATACTAACTAGGTCTGTTTTGGGATAACAATTTTAAAATAATTATTCTTAAACTATTAGCAATATTAGAAGCTAAAAAAAATAGTTTGGAAGAAAGGAGGGACAAAATTGGATGTCAACATTAGGTCGGCGAGTTTACGAAAAGGCGAAGGCTCCAGTGCTCGCCTTTCGCCAAGCGGTGATCTCAGCCACGATGCAATTTTCTCTAGTTGAGTCTGTACAAGGTCAGACTCAAGCTCCGCAAATGAGGGACACTGCCCCTCAAGCTGTCAGCATTTCAGATGAGATCTCTTCTCAACCGATCTTCCATTTTGTTGACGAGTCATCTCGTGGAGAGGAGGCATCGCCGAGGAAAAGACGGAGGGTGGAGACTGGGAAGGTCGTTGTCGCTGATGTGCCGTAAAGAGTCATAAATTTAGAGGCGAAATCGGGGACTTCACTAGCCGTGGAGGCCGCTTTTACGATAGGTGCTGCTATGAAGAAGAGGCCCTCTGAGGTTGAGGGGGTTCATGGTAGCGGAGAGCTTATGCGGGCTGCTGAAGGTGGATCATCATCAGCGGCTGGGAGAGGTAGAGATGAACCTACATGGGACATCAATTCTGGCTCAAACATCGACCCTGAGGAGGTGCGGACTTTTTTGGAGAGGGCCACTCATGTGGAGGTAAGGACGGAGGGTCCTAATCGACACATAGTCATCCCCGTGAATTATAACCTCCTGGTCGACTCTGAGCGGGAGGCGCCGTCCTTTTCTCCTTTGTGTGCGGAGGCTAAAAATAGGACGTTGCTGACGCTGAATGATATATACCTGTCTTTGGGCATATCGGGCATGCCTAGGAAAAAAATAATAAGACTTAGTCTCATTGCCTGCAGGGAAAGAAGCCATTGACTGCAAGTGGATTTACAAGATCAAGTATAAAGCAGATGGCTCGGTAGATAGATCCAAGGCTGTCACGCCAGAAGTCGCGGGTTCGAACTCTATGCCACCGACCTACAGTTATCCTTAAACTTCCGTGCTTGGTGGAGAAGAAGCGAACAAAAGTACGCTCACTTGCGGGTGAGTTTTTACTTCTTTCTTCCTAAGTTTATATGTTTCATAAATGTTGTTTTATTCTGGCTGACTTGACCTCTTTTGCACGTCAGACTCTCATCTTGGAGATCGAGCGTGACCGGCGAGAGGAGGAGAGGGTGACTCTCTATAGGAGGATGGAGTCTAAGTATAGAGAGTACCATACCAAGTATCGGAAGATGGTAAAGAGTGTTGGCGAGGATGGCCAATTCCAAGTGTTGCGTGATGAGATTGAACGGAAGGACGAGGATATCACGCCCCAAAAGCGAGGGACGAGACCGACGCCTAACCGAGTGAACCCGGCCAAGCGAACCTGATTTGCCTTTCCTATCTCATGCATTACCCCGTGATTTCAATATACATTATTCATGTGAAATAGCCATTTATAACTTAAGCATAAACTTACGACTTGAATTCATTTCTGCTTTTTATCATTCCCAACATAGGATGCCAATTACTTACAAAATACATACAACATTTACCAACGTGGACCACGATTCTGAACCGTACGCTTACTACCCAAAATACATATATACATTACCCACATTGTGTCTACAGAGCCTCTACAAATACAAAAGGTTTATATACTACTTGCCAGTAACAAGGCCCCGGCTATACCTTACACTACACCATAAACTCAAAATAAGGCGACATGAGCCAGACGTGACCTCGGGAGGAAGTGGGGCTCACCAGAACAACTGACGGAAAGGAGAGGAGGCACTACTGATAGTGGGCTGAATTACCTGCTGTAGAACCACCTACATTCATATAAGAAAATGTAGCACCCCCGGTAAAAGGAACGTTAATACTGTGGAATAGTACTAGTATGTATGAACAAAATTTATCCCAAGTACAATCAAACAGTACTCAATTAAGAGACAGTAATAGAACCAATTAATCAATGCACGTGGAAAGAAACAACCAAAATCAAACAAGTTTCACCATCTCTCTTTTTTCCCCTTTCAACATCATCATATTCAAGAGTTCATAGATTTTCATTTCAGTAGTGATAATGATCACATTCCATCCTTATTACTTCGGCCACCCTTATTACCTAGGCCACCCTTATCACCACAAACTACACCTTATTTCTTCGTATTGCGGCGCGCAACCCGACCCCGCCTGACAATTTAATCCATCCTTATCACCACAATCCACACCTTATTACTTCGTGTTGCGGCGCGCAACCCGACCCCGCCTGACAATTTAAATTCACAACAACAATCACAAACAACTTACATCACAAGAATCATCATGTCAAGGAACACAAGTTCATATCAACAATTTATTTATTTGGGCCCAAGGCACCATAATTCTCACAAAGCAGTAATTCATGTACACGGTGTTGCCATAATCGTTCAACTCATTTACATCATTTCACAATACCCTTTTTCATTTCTTTCCACGCACGGCTTTTAGCCATTATATACTTTCCCACACTTGGGCACATCAACAATATTTCATTCATTACACATACTTTCATATCGATACCCTCTAGCATTTACGAGCTTTGCACAAAATAAGATAGGCACATCAAAACACTTTTCACAACCTCATATAGCACGGTAGTATGACAGTCAACTAGGACAATCAGAGAATAGAATCTTACATCTCAACACATTTGAACAATCAATTCATATATTTCCAAACAAGGTACACATGCCGTATACTCGGACCGAACAAGAGGATTCTACGAAGGTTAAAGTTAGCCATACATACCTGGGGTCGAAATTCCTTTTTAACTTTTACTCACAAATCACCGGACCGACTAGTACCGTCAATCTAGTTCATAATTAAACATATTCAACTCAGAATTGGAAATCACGCATACAAATTGGAACTCTTTTAAGTATTTTATCGAATGCTATGTGACCCCTTATATTGCCAACCCCTTATTTGCGAATTTTACCCCAACCCACTTCCTCTTACTAGATTATGGACATTAACGATCATGCATGCAAGGTATAAACTTATATTTCAAGAATCAATTCATGAGAACCTCCCTTTTGTTTAAAACCTGAAAATTAATGAAAAGGGTTAGGGATTCTTACCTGTTAGAATGAAGAAGAAGATGATTACTCAAAATTTCTAGGCCTGAGTGACTTTGAAAATCCAATTGATAGAGATGAAGTTTTCTCTCTCAAGAACCCTCTCTCCCCTCTCTATAATTTTGTTCAAAAAGTGGTTAAAAATGAAGGGGATGGGTGTTTTAATGAACTGGGGTCGGGTTTTAAAATTAGAAAAATAGGAGTCCGACACAAGAATGCGGTCAGGAATGAGATCGCATTCCTGACATGCGGTCCGCAGAATCGACCGTAGAATGGCCCTTAAGATGGGCCAAAATCGAAGACATTATGCCCAGGTATGTGACCATTATGCGGTCCGCATACACGCTATGCGATCGCATAGTGCGTCACATAACCTGCCTCCCAAAAATCAAAGGCAACAATGCAACAGCTATGCGGTCCGCAGAATCGAAATGCGATCGCATATCGGACCGCATAGTTGACCTCAAATGGGGTAGTGATCTGCCTGGGTATGCGACCATTATGGGGTCCACGTACATGTTATGCGATCGTATAGTGCGTCGCATAACGCCGACTTTCTGGAAAATTTTATTCTTTAAGTCCCGGGGTACTTTTTACTCAATTTAGGTCCGTTTTAAAAATTTCCACAATAAAAACAACTCGGGGACTCATTCGGGCATTATTTTAAAAAAGAAAATTTTACGGGTCTTTACAGAGGAGCTGAAGGAGAAGGATGGGGAGATCATGAGAGCCATCGACCGATGCAGCGTGTTGGAAGAGACATTGAGGTCTAAGGAGGATGAGCTCGAACTGAGTAAAGGGGTGATGGCCGAGAATGCAGATCTCCAGGCGCAAGTGGCATCCCTAAAGGTCGAGTTTGAACAAAGCAAGGCCAGGGTCGCCGACTTGAGGGCAAAATTGAGCACTAAGGTCGCAGAGCTAGATCTAGCGTACAGGACCAGGATGGCTACCGTGGTGGAGGCAACAACTTTGGAGGGTGCCCTGTGCGTTTGTTGGTCTGAGCAGGCTAGTGAGGCAGAGACTTTGGCGCTCAAGGTGGCAAGGTTGGAGGAGCGGTTGAGAATTTGGAGGGGGAGTTATCTGGGCTGAATGAGCAGGTCGTCATCTTGAAGGCCGAGAAGGAACAACAGTTGGCCCAGCCGTCTACTTCTCATACTTCTGCCGACCCAAGCGTATCACAGGAGTTGTACGAGATGTGGTTTCATGCTGAGGCTCAACTTGACGTGTACAAGTGTTTGAAGGATGCCAGGAAGTTTTCCGAGGCGGAGATTGAGGGCGTTCGTGTCAAGGCACGTGCAACTCGTGAAACTTGTGGTTACGAGCCTGGTATTCCCGGTGGGGACGATGATGACGACGCCGTAAATGGGCTTGCCTCTGATCCTTGATATGATGACGAGTATGCTGATGTGGATGATGCGACGGGAAGCCTTTGTACTTAATTTTTTTGCTTTGCTATTTTTGTGAGGGTGTCCTCGAGCCCTTTCTAAGATGTGTTGTAATCCAACAATTGAAATGCAACAATTACCTTTTTGCTTTGAGTTTTTGGATTGTTGTTCTCTCTTTTTTCGTTTTCTATGTGGGGAAGTTCCTGATTTTTTGCCGTTTTCATGTGATGTTGATTTTGGTGGGGTCGAACATAGACCGACTTGAGGTCGAATATAATTTAGCTCGAACGAGGTTGAGGTTTGATTGATTCGATCGAGGTCGAATGCCAAGTAATTCGAGCAAGGTCGAATGTAAAATAGTTCGAGCGAGGTCGAATGTAAAGTAATTCGAGTGAGGTCGAATGGCAAATAATTCGAGCGAGGTCGAATGTAAAGTAATTCGATTGAAGTCGAATGTCAATAATTCGAACGAGGTCGAATGTAAAGTAATTCAAGTGAGGTTGAATGTCAAATAATTCGAACGAGGTTGAATGTAAAGTAATTCGAGCATGGTCGAATGTAAAGTAGAATATAGAACGAGTTGGTGGAGTTGTGTAGAAACGCTGCATGCTGCTTTGTTTATTCATTAACTGGAGAATATTACATGTTTCTGTTTGTTCCATACATACATTTGTGAAGTTCCACTCTTCCTAGTCCCTTCATCGTTCGGCCTGGAGAAGTAGTCGATAGGCGAAGCGATGAATCATATACTTGAACTTCGAGACGTCCCCTTCGTCGCCTCATTAAAAACCTCCTCGATAAAATCCAATTAGGTTAAAACCCGAGTGAGGGAAAAAGAGTACGACTTAGAGGGCGTCCGTTCACAAAAGTTGAAGTACTTGAGGTGGGCGACATTCCAATTGTTTGGTAGTAGCTTTCCCTTTGTTTCCTTTATTTGCTGCTGCCGTGATTTTGTATGGCTCTTCCCAATTGGTTCCTAGTTTACCTTCTACTGGGTCTTTGCTTGCCTGTGTTTTGGCCTTGAGTACATAGTCCCCGAGTATGACTTTGGCCTTTTTGTTGTAATATCGTTTTGCTTGCTGTTTTTGGGCTATCATTCTTATGTAAGCCATGTCTCTCTGCTCCTCCGCTTCGTCGAGGTCTTGATTTTTGTTCTCATCATTGCTTGGTCCGCTCTCATTGGAGTATATCAAACTTGGTTCCCCAACCTCGACTGGTATCACTGTGTCAGTCCCGTAGACTAGTGAATATGGCGTTTCTCCGGTGCTTTTTTTGGCGTGGTGCGGTATGCCGATAGCACTTCTGGTAGTAGTTCTGGCCATAGTCCCTTGGCGTCTTCGAGTTTCTTCTTTATGATGTTCAATATTATTTTGTTGGAGGATTCGGCTTGGCATTTTCCTGCAGGGTGATATGGCGTGGATAGTATTCGCTTAATGTGCCATTTTTCGAAGATTTTTGTGGTCTTTTTCCCGGTGAACTGAGGTCCGTTATCACAGCTGGATGCCGAAGCGGCATATGATGTTCCTCCATATGAATATGATAACTTCCTGTTCGCGTATTTGGGCGAATGAACCTGCTTCTACCCATTTGGAAAAGTAGTCAGTTCAAACCAAAAGGAAACACACATTACCTCGTCTTGCTGGAAGTGGTCCAACGATGTCCATTCCTCATTTGATGAATGGCCATGGCGATGTGAATGAGTGGAGATGCTCGCCCGCTTGGTGTATCATAGGAGCATATTTCTGGCATTACTCGCACTTCTTGATGAAGTCGGCGACTTCTTTCTTCATGGTGGGCCAATAATAGCTTGGTCGTATGTGGCATCTGACGAGGGGTCGGTTGCCGACATGGGCACCGCAGTGGCCTTCGTGTACCTCCTCGAGGACGCGTCTCGTGTGTTTCGGCCTTAGGCATTTCTCCAAGGGACCGCCAAACGTTCTTTTGTATAGGTATTGGTTAATGATGTTGTATCTGGCCGCCTGCATTTGAAGCTCTTTGGATTCCTTTTTGTTTGGCGGGAGTATTCCCTCCTGCAAATATGTTATAATACGGTTGCACCAGTCCCAAGTTAAGTTTACAAAGTGTACCTCAAGTTGGTCTATTGACGAGTGCAGGAGAGTAACCATGTTTTCTTTTCCGTTTATGTTTTTAATTATTGCCGCTAATTTGGCAAGGCCGTCTGCATCGATGTTATGTGCTCGAGGTATTTGATCGAGTTGGCATTCGTCGAATTCTGGCATTAATGTTTGAATTTTTACCTGGTACTTTTGTAGCCTCTGCTCTTTGATTTGGAAAGTCCCTGTGACTTGGTTGACGATAAGTTATGAGTCGCATCAGAGGAAGACTCGTTGTGCTCCATACTTGAGAGCTAGCTTTAGTCCTGCAATTACAGCCTCGTACTCGGCCTCATTGTTAGTCATATCAAGGCACTGTATGGACTGGCAGATGACTTTTCCTATTGGGACCTCGAGTATGAGTTCTAGTCCAGATCCTAACGCGTTGGAAGCGCCATCGGTGTATAGGACCCATAGGTCGGGTAAGTTGGGAGAGGTACTAGAAGTTATCTGCTCAACTTCAGGAATTATTTTGGCACTGAAATTGGTGATGAAGTCGGCGAGTACTTGTGACTTTATCGCTGTTGAAGGCTGATATGTTATATCATGCTCGCTCAATTCTATAGCCCATTTGTCTAGTCTCCCTGACAACTCAGGTTTATGTAGGATGCTTCTTAGGGGGAAGGTCGTCACCACCGATATGGGGTGACATTAAAAATAGGGTCTAAGCTTTCGTGAATCTATGACCAATGTCAGAGACAACTTTTCGAGGTGGGGTACCTCATTTCGGCATCGATCAGGGTTTTGCTAATGTAATAAATTGGAGACTGTGTACCATTGTTTTCGCGGACCAGCGTTGCACTTACTGCGACCTCTGATACGGCCAAATATATCAGGAGACGCTCACCGGGTTCTACTTTGGCGAGTAGTGGAGGCGAGGACAAATATGCCTTTAGTTCCCTTAAGGCCTCGATGCATTCCAAATTCCACTGGAGTCTGTTGTCTTTTTTTGAGCACGTTGAAAAATTTATGGCATCTATCGGAGGATCGTGAGATGAACCTCGACAGGGAAGCTATACAACTGGTCAGTTTTTGTACCTTCTTCTTGCTGGTCAACAATTCAGGTGTTCTCTCGATGGCTTTGATCTGGTCGGGGTTGACCTCGATGCCTCTTTGCGACACTAAAAAGCCAAGGAACTTGCCCGAGGTTACGTCGAAGGAACACTTTTTCGGGGTTTAGCTTCATGCCGTATCGCCTTACTATATCAAAGGCTTCCTTCAGATGGCTGATGTGGTCTTATTTTCTTTTTGATTTGACCAACATATCGTTTATGTAAACTTCCATTATTTTGCCGAGCTGGTCCTTGAACATCTTGGTGACCAGCCTTTGATAGGTCGCCCCTGCATTTTTCAACCCGAATGGCATGACTCTATAGCAGTGCGTCCCCTGATGAGTAATGAAAGTGGTCTTTTCCTGGTCCTTCTCCTCCATGAGGATTTGGTTGTATCCCGAGTAGGCGTCCAAGAAACTCAAAAACTCGTGCCTTGTTGTTGCATCGATGAGTTGATCAAAGTGAGGTAACGGGAAAGAGTCCTTTGGGCATGCTTTGTTTAGGTCCGTGAAATCCATGCACATCCGCCACTTCCCGTTTTTATTTTTCACCATGACCGCGTTGGCAACCCAATGGGGGTACTTCGACTCTCTGATGGAGTCATTGGCGAGTAATTTTTTCACCTCATCACGGACAACATCGTTGATTGCGGCATTGAATTTTCTTTTTATTTGTCGTGCCGGCGGGTAGAGTGGATCGGCGTTCAACTTGTGTATGGAAATATCTTTTGGGATACCTAGCATATCTGCATGGGAGAAAGCAAACAGATCAGCGTTGTCAATTAAAAATTAATGAAATTTACCTCGTTCTGAGAGTTTATGGCCGATGTAGGACTTTTTGTTATGGTCGCTACTATCAAGGTCTTTTACCGTTGACCCTGTGTCTTCCACGGTGTCGGGGTATTTGATGACATCTTTTTGTTCGTCAGATTCAGTCCCCGACTTTGGTAATTGCTATGCTCCCAAGCCCACTTCATGCTCCCGAGCCCACTTCTTTTAAATATTGGGTGTATGTGCAATCCTGGGCGATGCGGTAGCATTCTTGGGATGTGCGCTGCTCGCCTAGGATACTGAATATCCCCCACGGAGTAGGGAACTTGATTACTTGATATAAGCTGGACAGGATGGCCCTCATGGCGTGTATCCATGGTCGCCCTATGATGGTGTTGTAAGTTGTGTCCTGGTTCATGACATGAAATGTTGTTTATAGGGTGACGCCCCCGGCCAGAACAGGTAGCGTTATCTCTTCTGAGGTTCGCTCAACTGCATTGTTAAAACCCGTTAGTTTTATGCAGCGTGGTACTATTTTGTCCTCGAGTCTCATTTGTGCGAGAACTCGAGGGTGAATAATACATGCGCCACTCCCGTCTTCTACCATTATTCTTTTTAGATCAGTATCAGAAATACGTAAAGTAATGCAAGAGCATCGAAGTGAGGAAAGATCAAACCGTGGGTATTCGACTTATCGAAGATGATACTGTCTTCGAGGTCATCATACCGTTCATGGGTGATCGACCACTTCATTTTATGTGTGGTGGTGAACTTTACGTGATTTTTTTCTGCTTCGTTGCCTCCGCCGATGATCATTTGGATGGTGCGGGTAGGGGAGGGTGTCTTTGGAGGACCTTGGTGTTGTTCTCATCCGCAACCGAAATTGGCTCTTCCTCAGTCGCTCATCAGTTCCTTTAGGTGTCCTTGGTGAAGCATGTTTACCACTTCTTGCCGCAGGGCTATTCAGTCTTCGGTTTTGTGACCTCGCTCCTGGTGGAACTCATAGAGGGCGTTTGAATTTCTGGTACTTGGGTCGGACTTCATATTTTGTGGCCATTTTACCTTTGGGTTGAGCTTCTCTAGTGCGTACCCTATTTCTGAAGGGGAAACACAAAAATTGTGAGCAGATAAGAGTGGAGGCATACCTCTTTCGTTTCATTGAGTCCTGTATGCGGCCTGGACGACCCTTCTGTATGGCGAGGATATGGTGGGATGGTCGTCCTGACATATGGTTGGTGCCTCTTGGTTGGGGTGTGGACCTGAATGGTCTCTTCGACCATCATTATAGCGATATTTCCTCGACTCCGTTTGGACTGATGTTAGCCGTTGAGGTCGTCCTCGTCTGCTCTCTCCTCTGCGCAATAGGCTTTGTGAATTTCTTCCCAAGTGGTGGGAGGATATTTCACGAGTCTGCTCAAGAGTTTTCTGGTCGCTCTCAACCCATTCCTGTTCAATCCATTTTGGAAGGCTGCCACTACCATCCCTTCTGATACATTTGGCAAGCTCATTCTAACTCTGTTGAATCGGGCGAGGAAGTCCCTGAGTCCCTCGCCAGACGATTGTCTGACGGCGAATATGTCGTTTACCCTGGCCTCCGCCTTCTTAGCCCCAGCGTGGGCGGTGAAAAACTTGTCGGCCATTTCCTCGAACGTTGTTATTGACCGTGCTGGTAATTATGAGTAACATGTTAAGTTTCCTCCTATCAGGGTTTCGCCGAACTTCTTCAGCAACACTGGCGGTACCTGCTCATTTGAGAGGTCGTTGCCTTTTACTGCTGTTACGTAATGAATGATATAATCTTCAGAGTCTGTTGTGCCGTCATATATATTCAAATATGGTGGCATTTTGAAGGTCTTAGGTATGACATGTGGGGCTGCCTCCTCGCTGTACGGCTGTTCGACGAACCAGACGACATCCCGTTTGTTAGGAGTTTTGGGGCGCCCGGTATCTTATCAACCCTTTCTTGGTGCTCCATCATCTGGTCGCACAACGCTTTGTTCTCGTTTTTCATTTCTTCAATTTTCTTCAGAATGGCTGCGAGTGCACCTTTTCCTGCATCAACGGTAGTGTGAGTGTTACCTACTGGGAGAGGAACGGGTTGCTCGTTGACGACTGTTGTGGCTTCCGCTCGTGCGACGCTCTGACTTGCTCCTTGAAGGGTTTGTCAAGGATATTGCTTAGAGTACTTGCTAGCCAAGCTTCCAGTAGTTTTTTTTACAGCTGGTGGCGCTTCTTCAATTGTGGACGTGGAAGCCCCCCTTTCACGTGAAGCGGTTACACTCCCATGAGGGGGAGGTTAGTCACTTCGCCTGCGTGTAACGCTCGGTGTCACATTCTCCTCGTCCTCTCTGTCAACCTCGTTGATGGTTTTCATGAGGTTGGCAGTGACATCCACTACAGCTTTCAGTCTTTCTTCTCCTTTTCCTGCCATTGTTAATTCTTGCAAACGAGGAAAAAATGGTTGTGCGTTTTTTTTACTAGAAGAAACTAAAATTTTAACTAGAAACTCTCCACAACGACGCCAAATTGTTTTACCAAAAAGTATTAAACCTTTTCTTAAAACGAATTAACAAGGAAATAGAGAGTGAATCCTAGTTAAAAATAATAACTACTAGATCTGTAAATTTAATGTGTCAATGAAGTAGGACGTGCCCGAAAATGTAAAAAGTGCCCAGTGATTGTCAATGAATACAGTAAAGTGAACATGCAATGAATGTTGATAATGACAATAAATGTAACAAGGAAGAATTTATCACCCAAATGTTAGATGACTTGGATGATTCTCCTTCCTGACAGAAATGTGAGATAATACTAAATGATGATGAACACAAGATCCTTGGATCTTGTGAGCAAAAAGATATGTCTAGAACATATGAAATCAGTAGACAAGACAAACTTTGTATATTCTTTCTAGTCAACCTTTACAATGTGCTCTTATCAAAAGTCCAGATCCCTTTTTTGTTCTTTTTCTCTTTCTATTTATAGGGGATATTCCTAAAAAACTTTAAAAAGTACAAATGAAGGAATATCCAATGGAATAAACCTTCACTCTATTCTAAACTTATCATACTGTTACTTTCACATGTTCTCTACTCAACCTCGGCGTTAATCCTCCTTAAGATAACTCCTCGCCATTGAGTCGTGGTCGGCTTAATCCTCGACCACGTCCATTACAGTTAAGGTTAATCCAAATTTTAACCAATACAAGTATATAAATAAGATAACAGAATACGTGACTTGGATACAAAATTCGATCGCGGACAGAGTTTAACCAAAGACTAATAAAAGACTTCAAACAAACTTAAGCCAAAAGACTAAAGAAAAAGACTTCAAAGACGAAGTCAAGCCAGAATACTAAAGAAGAAAACAAATTTCTCAAATATATCATATCGATATCGACAAAGACGTAGTATTCAACAACAACGAAATATTTCACTATTTCAGAAATCAGTTGATGCAGTGTTTACACAAATAGTCGATCGGCTGGATTTATAATTTATATTTTTAATCGGCATATATAAAAATTTATACTGATTAAAATCGGCATATATAATACTTGCTTAAAAGACCAAGTCTTGGTAGTGACGACCTATTTCATGTAATTGTTACCACATAATGCGCGAAACTAATACTTGCAATTTGTTTGTGGAAAATAATCGACAGGCAAATACATAGATAAGTCCACATCTGTGCGAATGGAAGACGATAGGTAGGAAATCAAGTGAAGTAACTGTAAATGACTAATTGGACTACAAATTCTATAGAAACAGCAGAGATTACGAACCCTAATTTTTTTTAGTAAATTACCGCCTGATGTGGTATATATATATATATATATATATATATATATATTACATTATTTAAACTGTTATAAAAATTATTTATTTTATTTTTGAGGTTCTCAAATCAGGTTCATTATGAATATTCGTGTATTATTGCGAGTCAACTTTAATATTAATATAATGGTGTAAAAGAATTATACACTATTAGTTCGTGAAACTTAAACTTTTATATACACACATGCATAAATGTAGATATTCTTGTTAATTTGCCAAAGTTTGAGGTTAATTTTTTTCGGTTTTAACAAGTTTCTCTTTCTTTAAGTTATCCATTAATATTTTAATTTCTTGAAGGTTTTAGCTAAGGAGTTTTTTTATTTCATTTTTAGGTGCTGCCTCAATCATAGATATACATCATTTCAATTTGTCGCAGTGGTGGACAAAAATTATCCGTTAGCTAGTGTTGGTGTTTATAGAGTCACTCGGGCTGCAGTTGTATACTACTTGTGACGAGAGGAATAACATGATCTTTCAGAATAAGGAGAAGACATCAGATTGATCCCTAAAGGGTCGTTTGGTATGAAGTATAAGAAGGTATAAATGTGATATAAAAATTTAATACCATTTTAATATTTTGTTTAGTTAGCAAATCAGGTATAAGTTATTCTGGTGTTAATTTTAATACTGGGATAACTTATACTTTATAGAATGTGGGGTAATTAGTACCGGTATAACTTATACCTTCTTCTTAGAAATTATGCAATTGTCATTCGTAATACAACATACCAAACAATAAATAAACAACAATCCTAGCATAACTAATCTCAGCATAACTTATCCCAATATAACTTACACCAGCATAACTTATACCGGTATAAATCGTATTCCAGCCAAACGACTCCTAAGTTAGCAGCTTACGTTCAACAGTTAACTTATATCTTGTCTAGCCAGAGGCGGACTCAGAATTGTTACGCGACGGAGCACATTATTTTGCTCAATCAGTGCCCCCTAAATGCTTTTAGTGTTCAGGGTGCCAACTGCTTTAAATTAGCCATTTTCAAAATATTTATATGTATATATATAGAATTTCGGCCGAAGTTTACAGAGTCCGGTAATCTCTCACCTATACACGTGGGTCCGCCTAGTCTAGACTGCTAAGTTTAGCCGTCCCAATATAGGTTACTAAGGTGTGAGGCATTAGAAGTCTTAGTTGACGTTGAACTGGGGCTTGTTAGTGTTGTCTTTTTCTTTCTTTTGGTTTTTAGAGCTGTAAATATTTCTCAATTTTGGTATATAAAATAGTTTACTCTTTGTGTGTGAGAGATAGACTATGTGAAATGTAATATATAGTCCTACATAATTCAATATAAGGAATAAAGCTATAAAAACAAAAGTACAAAGTGAGAGCCATCTTGTATATTTCATCTCTAAAAGATTACTTATTTTGATAGCAAAAACATCATCATTTGACATCGACTGAATTGTTATGTTTGGTAGCACGTTATTATCTATTTATACTATATTAAAAGTATGAAAGCTCTTAGCGAGATATTGTTCGCTTTTTTTACTCTTTTAAAATAAAGTTTACATTAGATAAAGTAGTCACTGGAATTGAAATTAACTAAAATTTTAGTTATACACTTTTTCTTATTTGAAGTCTTTAAGATATTCTATTATATTTAGAACTTTTGAAGTGTATAATCATATAACTTTGACTTTTTCTACACCTTTTTACCCAATAAAAAAAACGTATCTAGACTAAACTAATAGTTAGGAATTTGTATTCAACTTCAATTCCTACAAAATTGCGTAAGAAGTAAAGTGTATTTATTTTTGTTATGAAAATTTTTTGCGTCTTTGAAAACTTTCTCTTCCTTTCTGATAACCAAAAGATAGCAGAATAATATTCTATTGTTAATTTGATCCTTTGAAATATGTTCCTTAACCTTTTTCTTTTATTTCACAGTATCAAAATAACTTTTTACTAAAAATAAAAACAATCCTAAACGCAAATAAAAAAATTATCATTTCAAGAAGGTACAAATTTCTTCTCAAAGTGTTAATAATTCTTAATGTAAATAAAATGACATATACTGAGTGTAATTATAATTTTATCTGATATAAAATATACTTACGAAAAGTAAAAAAAAGTCCATCTACAAGTTAAAAAAAGAAGAAGAAAAATAAAACATTCCTAAATTTCTCACATAAATAAAAGAAAAGTACAAAAAGAATGCATATCTAAAATTCATAAATAAATAAATGAGAAAAGTATGTTTTCAAGAAGGAATTAGATTTTGTTCAATTCAAAAAATCTAAGTTAAATAAAAGAAAAAATTATCTTTTCAACATGTAATCAAATTGTAATTAAAGAGAAACTATTTTATTAAAAAGGGAATTCTAATTACTTTAGTTATGGATTTTTTTTTTCCGGGAACATTGATACGTATCAAACAAAAACTTAAGGAGTATTTTCTTAACCCTTTTTTATTTACATTTTGAATTTTAGGGATGTTATGTTTTTACTTTAAATACAATTGAATTTCTTAAAAAGTGTCAAATTCATTTTAGTTTGATGTAAAGAAACGAACCATCCTTATTTTTTTTTTTAATAAAATTATATTTAACATTAATTTGTCGCCAAAACTAAGAATATTATAATTCATAAAATTATTTATGGATATGATACGCTCATTACGCATGTACCCCATATTAATAAATATAAAACTTTTGAACAATACTATTGAATTATGTACACTTAAAATGCAGCTGTTAAGTGTCATTCCCAAAGTATTTCTAATATTTTTTTTTAGTTAAAGAGTAAAATAACTATGAACATTGGTTAATTTAAATTTAATTGCAGTATTTATTAGAGTAATATTTATATTTTTGATATATAAATTTTATACAAAGTGTTTGTGAATATAGGGCAATGGACCAAGTCTTTGAAATTGACTAAAACGAGACTTAATCTTAAAGGATTTATTAGTTGAGTTGCACCTCATGCTTGGAGAATATAAATCTTCCAAAGTCTATGTTGAATGCTTAGCAACCTAATTGAATAGTTAGGTAAATGGTAAATCAAAAGTGTGTCTTACCTTAATTTACTTGATCTTTTAAAATGTTCAGATGGAAATTTGCCGACAGCAAATCACTTTCAAAGACATAAGTCAGCGAAGAATAATTATCCTTTGTCTATACTCGCTTTCCAAGAAAGTTGCAATTATATATATATAATAAATATAACTAAAGAAAAAAGAATTTCAGCCAACAAAGTATTTATTTTACTAATACTTAAAAACATTTTCATGAACTCCATTTTCTCTTTAATTACCGATAATTTATTTTTGAATATGAATATTTAATATTTCAAGCGAGTTTATATAAAGTAAATATAGAGGCGTCTTTCTAAAAGTTTCAGTTATAAAAGAAAATTAGATTCAAAAACGGAGCAGGACGAATCGAGAGTAGTCATAATTTCCAAACCTTGTGGTTAGCCGATTACTTTTTTTGTTTTAAAATAAGCTAGAATATGATCTATTTGTTTTATTCCCAAAAAATGATTACTCAAAAAAAGAAGAGCATTTCTTTGTTTTTATTTTATACGACACATTTTCTTTTTATTATTATATTAAAAAAATATCTTTCAATATCTAAATTCTTTTCAATTATTAATCTTTTGTTTATCTTTACTAATATGTTCTTATAGCAAAACGAAAATATTATACATGTTTTTAAAAAAAAAAAAATTAGGTGGGGTGCCAGGCCTAGTAAAAATTATACGGGTTGCCCTATTTGGTCGCCCTCATTTGACCTATACCCATTTTCTTTTAAAACTTTTAACGTGTACCCACTTTTTAAATTCAGCCCCCTTTCTCCTTCTCCTTCGTTTTCTTCTTCTTCTTCTTCTTCTTCTTCTTTCTTCTTCTGTTGTTGGTGCTGCTATGGAACTTCAGTTCATGGGATGATTGCCATAAATATGTTTATCGGAGTATTTAAAAATAAATTATAAATAATTACGTATAGTAGGCAATAATTTATGAATATTTCCACGTACATAAGTTAGTAGACAATGATAATTTTGTTCTTTTCACGTTTATTGTTTCCAAAATTTATGATTTAAATACTGTTGGCAATCTGATTTATGATAATTTATGATTTACTTATCTAGTATGTTAGAAAGCTTTTTCAAAAACTTCAGCTTATATAGTGCTGAAGTTTTTACAAATGAACTAAATAACTTCAGCTCTAGAGCTGAATTTCGCCAGTTACAAAACAAAAACTTTAGCTCTAGAGCTGAATTTCGCCGGTTACAAAACAAAAACTTCAGCTCTAGAGCTGAAGTTCGCCAGTTACAAAAAATAAAAACTTCAGCTCTAGAGTTGAAGTTCGCCAGTTACAAAACAAAAACTTTAGCTCTAGAGCTGAAGTTCGTCAGTTACAAAACAAAAACTTCAGCTCTAGAGCTGAAGTTCGCCATTTACAAAATAAAAACTTCCGCTCTAGAGCTGAAGTTCGCCAGTTACAAAAATAAAAATTTCAGCACACTTGGTTCAACACACTTACTACTTCAGGCCCGTCTACTAGAATGCTGAAGTTGTGCGTGATTGCCTTTGCTACTTCAGCCCCGTATGCTGAAGTTATGCGAAAAAATGGGTACACTTGTAATTTTTTTTGCAAAGCGGGCACAAATTAAAACGTGACACAAAAAGCAGTTATAGATGCAAATGTCCCCCAGGCCTGCACTATAGTGCAACAATGAGCGACGCTCAAGAGCCCATGTAGCAAGTTATCTTGGTAGACTCTACAGTAAAAATTGTTGGGCACATGCTCATGTTTTCCGGCCAAAGGCCCAATGACCTAATCCTATTCTCTTTTGGTTTCTATTCCTATTCGGAATTGGATTCGATTTTTATTCCTATTTAGAGTTGGTTTTGGCTTAAAGAGAAAACACCACTCATTATCTATAAATGGGACAATGTTGGAGGATTATTCAATGCTCATTGGTACAAGTCTTTGAAAGAATTAAGTACATGAGAGTGATTTTTGAAAGAGCTTTCATAAAAGAGAGGAGAGAGAAAAAAAGTATTCGTTTTGCTGCAGATTTTATTCCGACAAGCCAACTTCAAACCCTATTTACTGATTCGTTAACCGTTGGATCGGGCTGAAATTTTGAATGAGTGTTCGTAACATCTTAGTATTTGATTTGAACGATGGAGATCGGATTTGGAGGCACGTAGCATCTGGTTTCAAGCCTCGAACAACAATTTCATTTTTGTGACTTCTCCTCTTTTTCAATTGATTTGTCGTTGCTATTGTTGCTCCGTGTTTGACACTTGTTGCGTAGTCAATTTTGAAGAACTTTTGTAATCCTCTTATTGTTATAGTGGATCTTTTTGGATCTTTGTGATCCCATGGTTTTTACCTCCGATTTGAAAGGTTTTCCACGTTAAAATTTGGTATTCTTTATCTTCTTTATTTTCGGGTTTGCCTCTTCCTCGACATAACAAAAACAACACGGGCTAGTCAGTTTTTGAACCGATAATTAAAAAATAGCCAGCATTTGTAAAGTCATTAAAAAATAGTATTTTGCTGCAACACGGAAAGTTCCAGCATAATATACTGGAGATTGGTGACTTGTGTATGAATTTCCAGCATAATATGCTGGAACTCTAACACACGGAAAGCTCTAGCATAATATACTAGATATTGGAGCACTTGTGTATGAACTTCTAGCATATTATACTTGACCAGTATATTATACTGGAACTCCAGTATATTATGCTGGAATGTTTTCCGAATTTTGAACAGTGTGGCTATTTTTTCATTACCGCTTATAAATCTAATTATTTTTAAATTTCACGCGACTCTGTATCACGTGCACTGATAACCCACACGTCGGATATTAAACAGATAAGAACAAATACTATTACATGTTTATATATGTCAAATGTCGATATCTTTTTAATAATTCAATCCTAACCCTTCTAATTAAGATGAAGAAGAAATAAAGGGTTATTAATTTACAAGTTACATCCAATGAATTTGTTCCCAACCAGTGAGAGGCTGAACATCATGACTTTTAACCATGTTGTGGGAGTTGATTCTTGCTTCATTAATGGGGACTCGATTAAGATATTCTTCTTCCATTGCCGAGCTTTCGGGGTAACTTATTTTCTCGATCTTGCTCTCATTTTTGACAGAAATAATATTAATATCTCTACCAGCTGCAACTGCTGCTGTTTCCTTTGTCACTGCTGCCACTGGTCGTCTATCAAATGCTCGAAAGCTTCCTGCTATGACGTAAACTCGACATAAACTCATTTCATGCCTTAACTGCAATCAAATGTATTGCATTTGTCCAATTAGATAAAAACAAGAATGATAAAAAGACACCAAACAGACAAATGTTAAGAAGAAATCTCGATCCATCTGCATTAAAGAGCAGTCAGGTGTACAACGCATGGTTCAGGAAGTGCCACGTCTCAAAGGTGTAGCGATGTTGACAGCCTATCCTAATTATGCAAGCACTACTTTTATGGCTTGAATTCGTGATCTATAAATTATGCGGACACAACTTTACCATAACCGCAAGGCTCTCTTCTCAATCGATCGATCTATACTATTTATTAGATTGAGAAGAATAGTACACTCGTTGTACGGAGGCATAACTTGCAATGTGGGGTAAAAATTTATATGTAAAAATTCGTTAACTCGTGACTTTAAAAATATAATGAATTCAATGTTAAAAAACTTAAAGTTGAATCCATAAAGTTTGAATTCTAGGCCGATTTATAACTTCTTTCTTCTTCTTGTTCTTTTTTTTTTGGGGCGACGCCAGAAGAAGATGGTAAAAGAAAAAAATATGAACTCTTCCAAAGTATAGTAAGAAATATTAATTGGATTATTACCTTAGGAATAGAAAAAGTAGAAGAGGTGGAAGTTTGTTGTTCAATAGCTCTGTACTCATTCATCTTCCACTTAGTTTTTCTCCCAGTTGGAGCTTTCCCTTTGTAAAATACCATACTTTTCTTCACCCCAATCACTTTACTCTCTGAAGAGTAAACATATGTAGGAGAACCAGTAGCTTTCCAATAACCAGAAGTAGTAGTCCTACTAGGTCTTCCTCCTCTAGCTTCTCTTTCTTGCCTCGGCACAAAGAAAAACCATTGCTCTGTATCCCCCATGCATAATTCCCCTGGCAAATCTGCATATAAGAACGTAAGTTATATATACAGTGTATTTTTTCGGCAAAATAAGAAAGAAGATGAGATGTGTACTTGGTAGATGCCAAGGGTCAAGATTATAAATGGTAACAACTGGGATTACTCTATCAAGCTCTGGCCTCTTTCCTTCTAACTTGTTGTGTAAATAGAAAGATATTAACTCTTCTTCAGTTGGGTAGAATCGAAAACCTGGTGAAATTTCCACCATTGTTGTCTTCTAATTCTACTTCTTTCTCTTTTTCTTGTTTTCTTTTGTTATACTATATTTATAGGGTTGTCAGAAGGAAATGAGACAAGGATTTTGCCGTGTAAAAGGAGAAAATCTGTTGAGTTATTATATGTAGTGGAATGTGGTTTGCTTTTAAGTTTCCACACGGTTTTACTTGTCCTAATAGTAGGAGCAATTTTTATGCTTATTTATCCTTTTAAATATCATTTAGTAATTAATTTCTTATTTTGAACCAGTCAGCCCTTTCTTTTTCTTTCTTTTTCCAGTGCTGTCACAATCAGGTCCTTCTGTTACGTCAAGTAAAGGTAATCCAAAGTAAATACACGGCTTAAACAAATGAAGATAACAGTTTCATCAAGAAAACTATAGTTTAGATTAAGTACAATTAAAAAAAAAGAGCAGAAATTCACTAAGTATGCTGCACAGAGTTCATATAAGCAATTAAGACACATAGACATGCTATTCTACGCTAACAGAATAACTATATCTGCTAGTATAAGTCAATTAAAGTAAAAACATGTTATTACTCAGTAAAATCAGGTTTTTCAACAAATAGCCTGTGTACGCACTCGTCACCTCGCGACACGACGCTCACATATCATAACAGTACCACATCCTAAGGGGATTTCCCCACACAAGGTTAGGCAAGCCACTTACCTCGAACCAAGCTCAATCAATTGGTAACAATGTCTTTTCCACGAATATCCGACTCCGAATGACCCAAATCTAACCAAAATCAATTACATACCATAAATATAACTATAAGGAACTAATCTAAATAATGAAATCAAAGTTAAAAGCAAGAAATTAGAAAATCGCCTCAAAAAGCCTCTCGGGACCCACGTCTCGGAATCGGGTAAAAGTCACAAATATGATCACTCATTCACTAACGAGTCCAACCATATAAGAATTACTCGAATTCGACTTCAAATCGCCTTTCAAAACTCAAAAGTTTAGTCTAAGAAGTTTCTACCATTTCTCTCCAAATTTTCAACTCAAATCCCTAATTAGATGATGAAAATAGTAATAGATTCCTGAAATATAGTCCAATCCGGATTAGTCACTTACCCCAACAATTTCCTTGAAGAACCTTCGAAAATCTCCCCACACTGAGCTCTCTAAGTCCTAAAATTTGAAAATGAGAATCAAACCTTCGACCTTGCCTTTTTTCTGCCCAGCGATGTCGCACCTACGGACCTACAGCCATACCTGCGAAATTTCCCTCGCAGGTGCGGAAATAACTTAAGGGGCTGGGTCCCCATTTGCGAGCAATGGTCCGCACCTACGTGCCCACTCCTGCGGGTATCTTCCGCTTCTGCAATCCTCACACTCCAGTCCCTGTCCGCTTCTGCGCTCATCTTCCGCAAATGCGCCTCCGCTTCTGCGGGCCAATCTCGCATCTACGCCCACAGACCAAACTTGACCAAATCGTGTTGGACTTTAAGCATTGGGCTTAAAGACTTTAAGCATTGGGCTTAAAAGTCTAAGAGTGTGAATTGGGAAATGGTGGGAAATAAAATGGAGGGAAATGAAAATTTGAATCAAGTGAGCTTTTGTCATGAACTTTGTACCACATTGGTGAAAGACAACTACACTTGTGTGTATAAATATAGGATCACTTCTTAGAGCTCTTAAAAGGAGTTGAAGAGGATGTATCTTCGCGCCGTCGCTCGCTTGGCTCCGCTTCGGCTTCGGCTTCGGCTTCGGCTCTGGCTCTGGCTGTGGCTGTGGCTTTGGATTTGGATTTGGATTTGGATTTGGATTGGATTTGGATTTGGATTTGGATTTGGAAAATGATCGATCGATAAGATCATTGATTTTCCAGACACTGAAAATCACGAAATCCATTCTGAATACTGCATTCTACTTCGCAGTCTCTCTCTCTCTCAAATTCGTAAGTGTGATCTTGCTCCGTTCTTTGAGTTTGTTGGTATCCTGCAGTTGGTATTGCCACTGTTGCAGGAAGGTTATTCCGTTTCATCCTGGGAGGATTTAATCCATTACCTTGGCAACTTGTGAGGGGGTTAAAATTCCTTAAGGACACACAAGGAAATTGTGGACTCGGAATATTATTTATCGTTTATATATATTTTCTGTTTCTTCTAACAGTTCTTCTGATTTTCTGAGTTTTAACACAGAAGCGATAACAAGCTTAAGGAATTTTATTATTAACGTTTCTGTGGTGAAATTTATATTGAACTGTTTTATATATATCTGGCTTGGAGACTAAAGCCTTGTGCTTTCTACTCCAACAATTATTCTGTCCGGTTTAAAGTATATCAAAACTTTACCGGACTAATAAACGTACGGGTTTGAAGTATATAAAAACTTCACCATTGTTACGTGTTGTATGTTTGGTTTGGTATTCAGTTTGAAGATATCAAAACTTCACTGATTTAACAAAGTTCTGTTTGTTTCCAACTTAACAGAAACATGACGAATGAAAACCAAACTAATGGAAGTACTGCTGGAACGGGTGCTTCATCGAGTGCTGCTGCTTCGTCAAGACCAGCACATACAATGGCACCGGCAGAAAAACCCGGGAAATTTTCTGGTACAGACTTCAAGCGTTGGCAGATGAAGATGTTTTTCTATCTAACTACGCTTAGCCTGCGACGATACATCAAGGAGGATGTTCCAGTCATTGGAGAAGATACTCCTGAGGCTGAACGATTTGTGGTTATTGAAGCATGGAAACACTCTGATTTCTTATGCAGAAATTACATTTTAAGTTGCTTGGAGGATGGCTTGTATAATGTCTATAGTGTCATGGAAACTTCAAAAGAGTTATGGAACGCTCTTGAGAAAAAGTACAAGACCGAGGATGCTGGACTTAAGAAGTTCGTTGCTGCAAAATTTTTGGAGTTTAAAATGATTGACACCAGGTCGGTCATCACTCAAGTCCAAGAATTACAAGTCATCGTGCATGACCTCCTTGCTGAAGGTATGACCCGAGTCAATAATTTTATTAATAATATTGATAGTGTTATTAATTATAAATTTGTTGCTGAAGGTATGGTCATAAATGAGGCGTTTCAAGTTGCTGCCTTCATTGAAAAGTTACCTCCTTTATGGAAGGACTTTAAGAACTACTTGAAGCACAAGCGCAAAGAGATGGCACTTGAGGATCTAATTGTTCGTCTAAGGATAGAAGAAGACAACAAAAATGCTGAAAAGAAGTCACGTGGCTACTCGGCAATAATGGGAGCTAATATTGTTGAGGAAGCACCGGGAAATAAAAAGAAGAGAAAGCAGGCATCTGGACCAAAGAATTACCCGAACAAGAAAAAGTTCAAAGGTAGTTGTCACAACTGTGGAAAGCCCGGACATAAGGCCATAGATTGTCGCGCTCCAAAGAAAGAGTTACAAAAGAAGAAGAATCAAGCAAATGTGGTTGAAGTGGAGGACTTGTGTGCCATGTTGTCTGAATGCAACTTGGTAGGAAATCCAAGAGAGTGGTGGATTGATTCTGGTGCCACCCGCCATATTTGTGCAAACAAGGATTTATTCTCTTCTTATGCTCCTGCAGGACCCGAACAAACTCTTTTCATGGGAAATTCATCTACGGCCAAAAT